>PVJA010045302.1:0-15702 GCA_004027025.1 Myocastor coypus
GCTGGGATCGAGCCTCGAGATAGAGGCTATGACTTCCTGGGGCTTGAAAAGATTACACATCAGAGCTGAAGTGCCAGACCCGTAAATATCAGATATCACAATAGCATAATGCAAATCACTTCTCTAAATATATATATATATATATATATATATATATATATATATATATATAATGCAAATCTCTAAATATGGCGGAGGTGAATGCAGACCCACAATCCCCTTCAATGCCTACCACCTTCCCACAACTCCCTTCATTGCTGACCTTCTTCCCACAATTCCTTTCCACAAGCCACGCCTCCTTCTCCAATGAATAAAAAAAGAAAATGACAGTCCTTCCTGGGAATGAAACACCCTGGGGTCCTTCTGAAGACATGGGTGGTCTGTTTGCCTGGAATTCTGCCCTTTGGGGAGCTGCCTGCCCTTCTGCCATCCCTGAGATCTGATAAACCGTGATTGCCTCAGGGAGAGAGGCAGGCCTCCACACAGGCCTGGCTAATCTCGGTATCTATCTCCTGTCCACAAAGGCTGGTCCAGGAGGTGGGCATGTGACCCAAACAGCACTGGCTTCTTTGCACAAGTGACCAATAATCTGGTGGCTGAGAGGGAGCATGGCCAGGGTCTTCTCTGGGATTGTGGACTAAAGGATGCTTGGCATCCGAGGCCATTGGCTGTTATCTTGTCTCAATAAGAACAGCCAACAACTCTACTTCAGACTTCCTAGGCCAATAAAGTCTGTTTTCACTAAATGCGGATCGGGCCTTTTCTTTCTGTTACAATAGGTCCCTGATGCATTCTGCATGTACAAAGATCCCAAGATCCTGCTTACAAGGAAACCTGCTTATTGACAGGCTCTGCCTCGCCTACCTGGAGTGCACAGACAGAGAGACCCACTGGGAAAGGCTCACATAGGAAACTGCTCCAGCTAGCCTTCCATACAAAACAACCACATCTGTCATTTGTCAAAGACTTTTGACCAAAAGAGATGCCTATCTCAGGCACATCAGCATCACCTTGGGTGTCAGAAGGTTTGGGTCCCAGTCTCACATCTGCTGCTGACCAAGCTGTGTCATTTAACTTACTCTGTTTATGTATTTAGTTTATCTATCTATCTATCTATCTATCTAATCTATCTATTTTTGCAGTACTAGGGATTGAACTCAGGACCTTATGCTTGCCAGGCAAGCATGTATTCTACTGAGCTATCTCTCTGACCTTTTTTTTTTTTTTTTTTCATCATTTAACTTTATATTTGTCTCTTTGTTTATTGTCTTTTTGAGACAGAGTCTCATTATGCAGTTCAGGCTGGCCTTGGGCTGACTTTTGTAGCCCAGGCTGGTCTGGAACTCGCACTGATCCTCCTGCCTCAGCCTCCCAAGTTCTGGGATACATCATTTAACTTTAATTTCTTCATTGTTGTTTTTAAAAAAAAATTTATTTTATTATTATTTTTCTTGTTTCAGAACTTTTGTTTGTTTATTTATTATTTTTATGGTCGGCTCAGCCTGCCCTGAGGGCAGGGCTGGCGCAGCATGTGGTGCCGGGAATCGAACCGCAGTCTCTGCAGCCGCCCAAGCTTTCCTAAGCAGGCACTTTAGACCATTGAGCCATCCTGCCGGGCCCCACAAATTCTTCATGGTTAAAGGGCAAGGATAGGGGCTAGCCAGAAAGCTCAGCAGATTAAAGTGCCTCCAGGGCACACTGAGACAAGGACTGAGACTGGGTGTGGTGGTGTGGTGTTGCGCCCGTAATCCCAGAGTTTGGGGGGCTGAAAACAGGAGGATCACTGCAGGTCTAATCTGTGTAGTAACACCCAGTAGACTCTGTACTAAATGCATAATAAAAATAAAAATAGCCGGGCATGGTGGCACAAGCCTGTAATCCCAGCACTTGGGAGTCTGAGGCAGGAGGATCGATGTGAGTTCAAGACCAGCCTGGGCTATAAAAGTGAGCGCAAGGCCAGCCTGAACTACATAGCGAGACCCTGTCTCAAAAAGACATAAATAAATAAATACATACATACATACATACATATATACATAAAAAATAAAGGGCAGGGGCAGAGAATGAGTGTGTACGTGAGGCCGGGTCTAACCTAAGGGGCTTCATGCTGAGCTACATTCCCAACCCTTTTTTCACTCCCCCTCCCCTTTTTGTCTTGTCTTTTTTTCTTTTTGTCTTTTTGAGACAGATTCTCAAGATGCCTTGTTCAGGTTGGCTTTGCCCTCACTTTGTACCCCAGGGCAGTCTCAAACTCCTAACAATCCTCCTGCCACCTCAACCTCTTGGGTGCTGGGATTACAGGCATTACCCAGCCCCTTTTCTCACTTTTTGTTTTGAAAAAGGGTCTTAACTGAGTTGTTAAATTGCAAGGTGGGGCTCAAAACTTTCTTTTAGATTTTTTTTTTTTTTTTTTTTTGTGGGACCGGGGTTTGAACTCACAACCTTGCACTTGCCAGGCAGGCACTTGTGTCACGGAACTATCTCCCCGGCCCCACAAAACTTTCCTTCTTTTGTGGCACCAGTGTCCATACTCACAACCTTGCACTTGCCAGACAGGCACTTGTGCCACGGAGCTAGCTCCCCGCCCCCTCCCCGGCTCAGCTTCCCAGAGTGTTGGGATTATACATGTGCCCTCCACACCTGGCTGCGGAGAGGAGGAACCTCTGTGAGCCCCTGCAGCTGTTCTGTTCGATCAAGGAGGATCCAGTGACATCAGGCAGCGCCCCAAGTAGGAGAGTCAGACAGATTTTCCCACCGGACTGCACAGCACCAACCCACAGAGGTCCAGAGGCGGCGAGAGAGGCATCCAGGTCTCCAAAGCATTAGTCACCAGTCTGCTTCCACCCCCCAGGGGCCCTGCAGGGCCAAGGCTCCAATTATCCTCGACTGATGAGGGACCTCCAGGATGATGAAAGGGTGGGAGACGAGATGGCAGCGGGCACCGGGAGACATCCCTATCAGTCAGCTGGAGAGAAGCAGGAAGGGCCTGTCTTCAGGTCTCTGGGGAGTAGGCACAGGGCTCTTTGCAGGGAGAGGGATAAGAAGTCAAGGCCAGGGATATCTGGGGACTGGCTCGAGCCCTGGCTCTGACCCTAAAAGCAGCACAGCATTCCAGTGTCAACTTACTTACCTCATTTCTTTAATCTGCAGTGTCCACATGTAAATTTTTTTTTTCCTTTGGTTTTTTTGAGATAGGCTTTCACTATACAGTTCAGGTTGGCCTTGAGCTCACTTTTGTAGCCCAGGCTGGTCTTGAATTCACACCGATCCTTCTATAGGCATGTGCCACCATACCTGGCTCACATCTAAAAAAATTTTTTGTTGTTGTTGTTGCAGGATCAGGGTTCAAACTCACGACCTCGTACTTGCCAGGAGGCACTTGTGCCATGGAGCTATCTTCCCCAGCCTCTCACAACTAAAATTTAAGGAAAAAACAAAACAAAAACTCCACTGGTTTGTACAAACAAATATATGCCAGGTTGGAATAACTAGAAGAGACATGGATTTGAGTTTAGCCTAGACAACTAATCAAAGCCCTATCAATGGGCTGGCGAGATGGCTCAGTGGTCTAAAGCACCTGCTTAGGCAAGCTTAGGCAACCTCAGGGACAGTTCCATTCCTGGCACCACCTGCTGCTCCAGCCCTACTCCCAAGGCAGGCTGAGCTGGCAATAATATAAATAAACAAATGAAGTTTTTTTAACAAAACAAAAATTCTATCAAAACAAAATCTTAAAAGGAATGAGGATGTAGTTGGATGTCCCTAGGTTGAATCTTCAATACCTCCCCTTCAGGGTACTGCAGAGAAAGATAATTAAGGTCTAATGGCCTCCTCTGTAAGCAAGCACACAGGAGACAGGCAGTGCCAGGCAGTGCGCATTCTAGGGAGAAGTCAGTACAGCTGAGGTAAACTGTTTATCCAAGCAGGTATTAACAGATGTTAGGAAGTGGGTGAATCTTGGTGCTGGGGATCAAATTCAGGGTCTTGCTCTGTTGCTTTGAGCTGGGACCTGAGTCTGAGAGAACAAAGGCAAGACCAGCCAGAGGCTCCAGCTGCCTGTCCCCAGGAGGTCAGGGCCGCTGGGCTGGGGCTGCCCCAGGTTAACTCTGCCTCGGTCTGTCTTTGATTCTCCATTCCTTTGCTCTGGGGTAAGGGTGACAAACAAGCAGAACTAGGTCCCTGCAGGCACTGCCTGGGAGGGGAAAGGTGAGTAGGCTGTTTCCCCACAACAGCACCAGTGGGCAGGGACCTGGGCTGGGTTGCAACATAGCTAAAACCTACAAATGGCTCATATAGCCTGGGAATGAGGAGAACTACTAAACAGACTGGGGTCCGGGTATGTCAATACAGCAGAAGAGAAAATGTCATTTGGTTGGAGTACTGAGTAATAGCTATCATATGGGACAACCTGCTCAGGCTCCCTTCCTGTTCTCCTGTTCCTCTCTCAGACAGGAGCTTTCTTTCCCCCAATAAATCTATTCTGCTCAATAAAAAAAAAAAAAAAAAGAAAGAAAGAAAAAGTAATGGCTACCATACACTGAGTACTAACTACATGTTGAGTCTGAGGGAGGAGTCTTTACATGAAATATTTCCTTTATTTTTTTAAGCTCTGTGCTATTTTTTTAAGCTCTGTGCTATTATATATATATATATATATATATATATATATATATATATATATAATTTTATTTTTTGGCTGTCTCAGACTGCCTGTGGGATTTCCTGCTCAGGCATTTTTAAATTTTATTTATTTATTTGTCTTTTGAGACAGGGTCTTGCAGTGCAGTTCAGCTGGCCTTGAGCTCACTTTTGTAGCCCAGGCTGGTCTCGAACTTGCACCAATCCTCCTGCCTCAGCCTCCTAAGTGCTGGGATTACAGGTGTGCACCACTACGTCTGGCTTGTTTCCTTTATTTCCTTTTTTATTTTCATTTTTTAGTTTTTTGCAGGACTGGGGTTCGAACTCACGACCTTGCACTTGCCAGGCAGGCACTTGTGCCACAGAGCTATCTCCCCAGCCCCTTGAAATATTTCCTTTAGTATGATGGAGAATCCCAGTGATAACTTCTGGCCCTAGTATGAATTGCTGAATCATTATAGTGGTCATCCAATATGGCTGAAGCCTTTAAAGCAACAGCTTATCTTCCCAAAGACCACCTACCCCTTCTCCAACTCAGCCCAGGGTACAATTTCCTTTCACCTGCCCCGGCCCTCAAGCCCCACCCCTGGCAAAAGGCCATAAAAGCCTCAGCTTCCCTTTGTTCCAATCTAGAGAATTCCTTATCTTCCCCTAATTCTCTCTGTGTCCTCCAGGAAAATAAAGCCCCTTTCCCTTTTTCCTTCTGCCTGTTTCTCTGCTGTGACACTGTGGAAAACCTATCAAGACCATCTTAAAACAAACAAAAGCCAATGGTGGGGCTGGGGAGATCGCTCCATGGCACAAGCGCCTGCCTGGCAAATGCAAGGTCGTGAGTTCAAACCCCGATCCCACAAAAAACATGGTGGTGCACATCTGTTACTGCTATTTTCGAGGCTGAGGCAGGAGGATCTCTGATAGCCTACAGCCTGAGTACAGACTGCTAAATTATCATGGCCCTGATCCAACATGGCTGGATTTCCCCAAAACAACAGCTTATCTTCCTAATGACCGCTTCTTCCTCCTTCCCCACTTCAGCCCTGGATACAACTTCTTTTACTTTTCCCGAGTACACAAGGGAGCCTCCAATCAACTCCTTGTGTGTCCCTGAACCTGCCCCCAAACTCCGTCCCTAGAAAAAGTCGATAAAATCTCATCCTCGCTATCTCCCTGCCTATGATCCCGTCTTCAAAGTTAATAAACTTTGCCCGCCTTCCCCATTTCTTTCCGCTTCTCTGCCACACCTTTGCCGCTGAGAGAACCTATCAATCTCAAGTTCCAGGCTATCCTGGCAACTTAGACTTTGGTCTCAAAATGTAAAATAAAAGGGTTAAGGGATACAGCACAACAGGAATCCCTGTGCTCAACCCCAGGCACAGGGTTAGAGGCAGGCAGACTTGAAAACCGATCAGAGGTATTTCCTGCTTCAGGCTTTTCAGCTACTTCAAGTTGCCTTCGGCACTGGTTTGCAATCTCTGCTGCTTATTGGATTTAGCTGAGCAGTTTAAAAATCTATTGGCATCCAAGTCTCCTCCAAGAGCTTCTGATTTAATGGGTGTGGGTTTAGCCTTAGCACTGAGAGTACGGAGTACTTTGGTACTGGCCTACAGGATAAGTCTGCTCCTTCACTTAGTGTAAAAGACTCTCTTTAGCTTACCTCTTCTCTAAGTTCTTTTATATCTTTATTTTTTAGCCATTTTCTGCATATCAAATACAATGCTCTGTACACATTATGGCTTTATATTCTATTCCTGTGCCTTTAAGTGTTATTTCCTTGGCTTGGGATATATCACTGTTACCCAGCTAGAATGCTATTCCTCTTCAATACTGTGCTAGCCTGTCTCCAGAATGGTCCGTGTTCCCCACTGCCTGTCAAGAGTCCCTTCCTGGTTCTCATCTTGGCCCAAGAAGTCTAAACTTACAATCCTAAAAACCCATTACTGGAATTTCACCAACTTAACTCCAATCTACCACTCCCAGCGCAACTCATGGCGATAACAAAGACAGTAAGTCATATATATGTAACTTTCGGGGAGCCAAGGGGCCCTAGGTCCAGTCATGAAGATGGCTTGTGGAGCAAAGCGCACGACCCAGGGCTGCACTCAGGTTTTATTCGTTGGAGAAGGGGAATGGCTTGCGAAAGGGAATTGTGGGAAGAAGGTGAGCACTGTGAGTTGAGCTAGGTAGGAGGCCTGCATTCACTTCCGTCATATTCAGAGGATATGCAGAGGAAGTAATTTGCATTATGCTACTGAGATAGTATCTAATATTCTAGGGGTCTGGTGCTTCAGCTCTGATGTGTAATTTTTCAAGCCCCAGGAAGTCATAGCCTCTATGTCGAGGCTCAATCCCAGCTGACACTGTGGAGCATTGGCTCTTCGTCCTGTTATCAGGGAAACACGTGTGCCATTTTCAAAAATGACCACCAGCACCTCAGCTAGACCAATACACACTGCTTAAGGCCAGTTGAGAGGATAATGAGAAGTCCTGGCCAGCTCTGTACATTTTTTGTTTGTTTGTTTGTTTCACAACTTTTATTTATTTATTTTTATGGCCAGTTCAGTCTGCCCTAAGGGCAGGGCTGGCGTAGCATGTGGTGCTGGGGACCAAACCGTGGTCCCTGCAGCTGCCTAAGCTTTCCTAAGTAGGAGCATTAGACCACTGAGCCATCCTGCTGGGCCCTGAACTCTGTACATTTCAATACGAGGAAATAGGGTCAGGCTCAGTCAAACTGGAGACAGTCGCTTTTCTTTCAAGGAGAGCTGCTCAGGCGGTCCTCCACAACTGGCTACATCCTACTCCTATGCAATCACCTTCTGTAGGGATCCGTTGGTCTTACCACCCCAGGGAGACACAGCGGTAGGAATGAGATAGACAAGACAAAAATCTGGACTGCCTAGTCACCAGTCTGCCTGATGGGCAAGACTAACAATGGCACCTTTATTTATACTTTTGCAAAGTTTGTATCACATGACATAAGTGGTTGGTTAGCAACTAATAGCTGGCCTGAATGAGACTGAGGCCTAGTCCCACCTACACACACTTGACCAATTTCCTGGCTCCCTGCTGCTCCCAACACCCTTCTACACTAAACAGGGCTGCAATGTAAGGGTTGATGATGGATTATAGCCTCCAAGGATGGGTCAGCTTCCACCCTTTTCTGTCCTGGGTCACTTGCTTTGAGAGAAGCCAGGTTGGGGCCCAGTCTTGAGTAGCAGCTCCATGGAAATCCCAGGGGTGGGTGCCTCTTTCTTTTCTTTTCTAATTTTCTTTCTTTCTTTTCCTTTTTCTTTCTTTTCTTTCTTTCTTTCTTTCTTTCTTTCTTTCTTTCTTTCTTTCTTTCTTTCTTTCTTTCTTTCTTTCTTTTTTGTGGAATTGGGGATTGAACTCAGGCCCTTGTGCTTGCCAGGCACGCACTTATTCTTCTGAGCTATCTCCCCAGCCCTGAGAGGCCTTTTTTCCAGCAGCCACGCAAGTGGCTTCCATATTGGAAAGCGTTCTCCAGCTGGAGTCTGTCCTCTGGACTGAAGGCTTGACTATGACAGACCTTCAGCCTGATTCCTGTTATAGCCTGACATAACTAACTCCATTTTTAGGTCACTTCCGCCATGTTATTGTTCTGTATGCGCCAAACTAAGTTAAATTTCAGTTTCCGTGGTCATTGTTTCCATGAGGTTCTGGTTCTCCTTTGTGATGTCAATCATATGAGCATAAGTTCCAGTTTCCACAGTCACTGTGTCCATGAGTTTCTGTCTCCCCATTGTAATGCCAATCACACGTTGACCCCCTTGAGTTTAGTGCAGCCCAACAGCCTGAGTCATCCAATCAAGTTACAAGTTATCACACCCCCTTGTTAATTCCACTAATCAAGGAAAAAGTCAAATTTTATTTTTGGGGGGGGGGGTCTTTTTGAGACAGGGTCTTACTATGCAGTTGAGGCTTACCTTGAGCTCACTTTTGTAGCCCAGGTTGGTCTCAAACTTGCACCAGTCCTCCTGCCTCAGCCTCCCAAGTGCTGGGATTACAGGCGTGAGCCCCCGCGCCTGGCTGAAAAGGTCAATTCTATAATGATTGCTGTTGGCTTTTGTAGTACCGCTTGCCTCGGTATAATGTGTATCTTCCAATCAGATTATAGATCCTCATGCCCCTTGTTCTGTAAACCCACCAATCAAAAAGATTTTTTACCCTATTAATGACTGCAATTGGCTTCTGTATCACCACTTGCTTCTATATAATCCCTACACACCACCCCCTTGGCACGCTTCTCTGTGCACTTGCATTGAGACCGCTGCTGGGTACCAGCTAAAATAAAGCACTCTTTTTCTGCCTCTGTTGTCTCATTCTTAGAGTACAACAATTCCCTGAGCTATGCTGCCCCAGAATTCCTGAGCCATTGAAAGTATGAGATAATGTTTGTTCTAAGTTGTTAAGTTCTGGGATACTTTATCATGCAGCAATAGATACCTAAGAAAAAATACCAAGTCTAGGGTTTGATATCTGTGAAAACTGTTTACTCCTCTTCTGCTGGCACTAAACCAGTCACTCTGTGCCTCTTCTGAGCCATATGCAGGCATCCATAAGTACTTCTAGAGCAAGGGACCACACAGAACAGCTATCAGATTTGGTTCTCATAGGCCTTCTAGGCCAGATTTCACCCTTATACAAAGTATGGTTGGTAGAAGTCATGGTTGAGCCAGGTGTAGTAGCGCACACTTGTAATGTCAGGCTGAGGGAGACTAAGGTAGGAGGATCATTGTGAGTTCAAGGATAGTCTGGGCCACACAGTGCAAAGCTAGCCTGAACTACATATCAAGACCCCATGTCAAGAAAAAAATCACAGATGTCTTGGTGAGTGACTGTCATTATGGATTTATCTAAAACACTACACTAAGCTGGGTGTGGTGGCTCACCCCCGTAATCCTAGCACTTGGGAGGCTGAGGCAGGAGGATCAGCATGAGTTTGAGACCAGCCTGGGCTACAAAAGTGAGCTCAAGGCCAGCCTGAACTGCATAGAGAGACCCTGTCTCAAAAAGACATAAAGGGCCGCTGAGATGGGTCAATGGTCTAAAGCACCTGCTTAGGAAAGCTTAGGCAACCTCAAGGACCTCGGTTCAATCTCTGGTACCACATGCTGCACCAGCCCCACCCCCAGGGCAGGCTGAGCCAGTCAAAAAAAAAAAAAAAATTAGCCGGGTGTGGTGGCGCATGCCTGTAATCCCAGCACTTGGGAGGCTGAGGCAGGAGGATTGGTGAGAGTTCCAGACCAGCCTTGGCTACAAAAGTGAGCTCAAGGTTAGCCTGAACTGCACAAGACCCTGTCTCAAAAAGACAAAAAAAAGATATAAAAATAAATAAATAAATAATAAACTACACTAAAAGTCTGATGATCTGGATTTTTTTTTTCCAGCCCTGGAGATCAAGCCTAGAACCTGGCACATTAGGCAAGTGCTCCACCCACCTCTTTGGGAGGGGGTGGCCTGGACCATATTTAGTTATCAAAATGGAGAGCAGGGGCATACTAAAGAAAGGAGGGTAACTGGGTAGGACTTGGGAATCCCTGTAAGGACATTATGTTAATTCAGAAAAACTACATCATCCCCAGGAAGGCTTTCACTGGCAGGAGAGAGGTCCTGCAGTTGTAGTCTTTATCTAGCCAATTGAAGTAGGAGCCAGATGTCCTTAGCTGTGGCCTTACCTTGTCCTTTGAGGCTCCAAGCCCTCACTAGCCATCATTATAGGCTCCCTGCTCCAGAGGGGCCTACTGGGTCTTGGGCAGACTTACAAGTTATTATGGTTTCTGTCTAGTTGTCCCCCAAAGCCTCATGCAATCATGCGGCAGGGACTTCTAGAGTTTGAGACTTGACTCATGATCCACTGGGATTATGTATTTTAGTACTGATGGGATTATGGGTTTGAGTATTTCTGGGATTATGGGTGTGACCTAAGGTGGATAGGCTGAGGCAGAGAGCCTGAAAGTAATATAAAAGAGACAGAGAGACAGACTCTCATTGTTATTCTCTGCTGCCCTGATTGGTCGGTTGCCTCTGTTGCAATTGTTGCTGTTCTGCCGCCATAAACTGGATGCTCTCTGCCATGTGCCACTCAGTCTTGGGCCAGGCAAATATGGACTGAAACCTCCAGTAACTGTCAGCTAATAAACCTTTCCTTCCTTCATTTTGAGTGTCAGGTATTTGTCCCAGCAACGAGAGAAGAGTAACTAAGACACCAGTGAAAATGAAAAGCCAATTGGGTGATAAAAGTCCTGCTCAGAGGCACTTCGCAGTGGTCTTCATCCGTTGGCTCCATGGTTTCTAAAGTACAGCGCTAATGGGTTTGGGCCCATGAATTGTTCACTTTCTAAGAAGTAGAGACGGGATGCCAAACCTCTTTACAGCTAAAATAAAAAAAATTAATTCGAGCTGTACCTTTTACTGTCCCAACTCAATAGTATCCTTAACAAAGAGGTTCTTGAATGACCCATCTGCTTAGTGAATTTAGCTTAAGAACAAAGTGTGGGTTCTTCTTCTTCTTTTTTTTTTTTCACAGTACCAGGAACCCTGTGCTTGCTAGGCAAGTACTTATTCTACTGAGGTATCTCCCCAGCCCCAAGTGTGTGTTATTTTTATCTCCTTTTTTTTTTTTTTTATTACATCCAGGGCCAAGATGGTGTGCCTGGCATGTGGGGCCAGCGACTGAACTCAGGTCCTCGTACTTGCCAGGTTAGTAGGTCAGTGCTTACTCCTCTGAGATATCTCTCCAGGCCCCTGTTTTTGTAAAATAGTAGTAAATAACTCTTTCTTTTTTTAATGTTATGGCTGGCTCAGCCTGCCCAGGGGTGGGGCTGGCACAGCATGTGGTGCCAGAAATCGACAGTGCCAAAGCTTGCCTAAGCAGGTGCTTTAGACCGCTGAACCATCTTGCCGGCCCCCACCTCTTTTTAAAAAAAAAACTTTATTTATGTTATGGCCAGCTCAGCCTGCACTGGGGGTGGGGCTGTTGCAACATGTGAATTGAACCACAGTCCCAAAGCGCTGAGCTATCTCGCCCTACCAAAGCTATCTATGAGAAACCTATTTACAGTCTCCCCAAGTGCTAGGATTACAGGTGCGCGCCACACACCAGTCTCAATTGCCATCTTAGCACACCCTGGGGGCAGGACCAACACAGCATGCCCGAGGTTCAAACCCTGGCAGCTACACTCTGCCAAAGCAGGTGCTTTAGTCCGATAACCTATCAGGCCAGCCCCTTACTCTTGTTTGGAGTTAAGACCACTGGTTTCAAAACTCAGTTGTCTAGGTTCAAATCCTGGCTCCACCACTGCCTACCTGCTGGCTGACTTAGCTAGGCCAACACATCTTTCAGAACCTCACTATCCTGGTCTGTGGAATTGGGAAAAAATATGCACAACTTTACAGAAATGAAGTTAGGTTAAATAGTACAATGTGTGTAAAACAGCCAGCACAGTATCTGGTACAGAATAAGTGCTCAGTCAGTAGTATGTCACAAAACAAAACAAGCTGGGCATGGTGGTGCACACCTGTAATCTCAGCACTCAGGAGTCTGAGGCAGGAGGATCATGGCCAGTTGGTGACCAGCCTGGGCTACAAAGTGAGCTCAAGGCCAGCCTGAACTACACAATGAGACCTTGTATCAAAAAGACAAAACACAAAAAAAACCCAGTGCTCTAATATTAATACCAACATATACCTGTCTAGTGCTTTGTATGTTATATAATTATTATTATTATCATTATTATTATTATTATTATATTTTATATTAAGCCCACCCAATCCCACCGAAAATACCTGGAGGTGAGCAAAGCAAGCTATTAGTGATCCCATTTTACAGACGGAAAACACCCCCCCCCCAAAAAAAAAGCTCAGGATTCTCTGGCTCCAGATCAAACAGCAAAAAAGGTGTCAGTGACTGAATTCAAACTTGGCTGTGATTCTACGAAGATGAATAATTATACGTACGCATTTGGCAGACTGCGTATCTCGGGGCCATCTGGCTTCGCAGCCTGAGGAGGGCTGTATTTCTGAGCAGCTTCTTTTTATAGACGAACCCAAGATGGGAAAACTAAGCTGGCAAACTGCTTTCCCTCACTTCCAACACGGGTGTGATCTGCACTCCGCCCCGCCTTCCTTCGAATTCCCAAATGCTACTTGTTCCTGTGACTCTGAAGTTGGCTCCTGCTGCCCTTGGGTGAACTGTTGCTGGCTCTGCTTGGACCCCACAACCAGCATCTGGGAAAACCAAAGGACAAGGAGCCGGGGAAGCTGGAGAGTTAGGGGGACTGGGCTAATACCAGCTGGTTTCCCAGGTCTGGCTGGGAACAAAAAGCTGATGGGGGTGGGGGCAGGGACCCCTGCACCCAGTGTCAGTCAACAGGATGATGCTCTTTCCCATCCAACAGATGGGCCCTGCTCCTGGAATAATTTAATAAGGTTCCGTACTAAATATGGCACAGACTGTAGCTCTCAGGGGGAGCAGGAGGCCAAAAGATCAAATGTTAATTGAATTTGATCAAGATGCTTTTCGCAGAAGCAGTGGACTTGAGGTGGGCCTGAAACTTTAGTGGCATTTGGATAAACAGAAAGGACGCTGCGGAGGCCCTGGGATGGTGGGGAGGGGAAGCAAAGCATCTCAAAAAGGGTGCAAGTGTCTGTTTGGGAAGGGGATGGCACTGCCACGCTTCGGGAAGCATGGTGAGAAGTGGCAGGCGGGCGGGGAATGCGAGCAGCACCAGATGGAGCAGGGACACGAGACGGGATTCTACAGGAAAAGGGTGCTCCTGATGGTTCTTAACAACTCAATATAGAAAAACAAAACTTTCCAGAGCGAGTGGGGCCTTAAAGATCAGCTAATTCAACTACCACCCCTGAAGCTGTTGCCTCTGCCACCCTGATAGGTTATGGCCCTACTATGAATTGCTGAATTATTATGGTGGTCATCAAATATGGCTGAAGCCCTTAAAACAACAACTTAGCTTCCCAGAGACCACCTCCCCTGTTCTTTTCCAACTCAACCCAGGGTGCAATTTCCTTTCACCTTTGCCTGCCACCTCAGTGAAGGCTCCAATCAGCTCCTTGTGTGTCACTAAACCTGCCCCTCAAGTCCCGCCGCCCCTAGCAAAAGTCCATGAAGTCTCCGGCACCCTCTGTCAGGTCAGAGGATCTGTCCTCCTTGTCCTTTCTCTTCTCCAGGAGTTTAGTGGCTTTTTTTTTTTTTTTTTTTTCTTTCTTTCTCTTTTTGAGACAGGGTCTTGCTATGCAGCTCAGGCTGGCCTTCCGCTCACTTTTGTAGCCCAGGCTGGTCTTGAACTTGCACTGATCCTCCTGCTTCAGCCTCCCAAGTGCTGGGATTACAGGAGTGCACCAACACACCCAGCTTAGTGGGTTTTTTTTTCTCCTCTTGGGACTCACAACCTTGCACTTACCAGGCTGACACTTGTGCCACGGAGCTATCCCCAGTCTCAAGTTTAGAGTTAATAAAAGCTTCTGCTAAGCTGGGCGTGGTGGCGCACACCTGTAATCCCAGCACTTGGGAGGCTGAGGCAGGAGGATTGGTGCGAGTTCGAGACCAACATGGGCTACAAAAGTGAGCACAAGGCCAGCCTGAACTGTATAGCGAGACCCTGTCTCAAAAAGAAAAAAAAAATTAATGCAGCTAGGCTTACTGTGAGCTCCCCAGCCCTGGGCCTTCCCTGGGCAACTTCCACATGGTCCTTTTCTCTGTGTCTCCTGCTTGCCACTTAAGGACCTCTGGTTTGCCTCTGGTGTGCAATGTGTTTGGATGATTAGTTTTGGTTTTTTTTTTTTTTAATTTTATTTCATTTCTTTTTTTTTTAAACTTCATTTATTTATTTGTGTTATGGCTGGCTCAGCTTGCCCTGGGGGTGGGGCTGGCACAGCATGTGATGCCAGGGATAGAGCCCCCATCCCTGCGCTTGCCTAAACTTCCCTAGGCAGGTGCTTTAGACCGCTGAGCTATCTCGCCAGCCCTGGATGACTAGTGCTGATATAAAACCCAAACCAGTGGACTGAAACCTCCACTAACCATGAGCTAAATAAATCTTTCCTTCCAAACCTCCCCCCCCAAACCAGAATCTAAGAATGTGGACTCCTCCTGGGGGTAAGAGAGTTTATGGGGCTAGAATATGGTGTGGGCTTTGATTTTTGGTAGGAGGAACAGGGAAATCAGAGCAAGAAAATGGGAAACTGCCTCTCATCATCTAGCTCTGCCCTCACAGGAAAGCACAGGGCTATGTGTCACAGTGCGCAAGTGTGGAAGCATGAAAAAAGATAACTCGGAAAGGAGATGTAGCTTAGAGCACCCAGAGTTAGGGACACTTTCAGGAGCAGCCCCAAAGACGAGAACTCTCTGGTTTTTATTTAGAATACCAGGGTAGGAGGAAGAAAAGAAGAAAAGCACTTAGGCAAAGAAAGAAATTAGGAGGACAGTGACTAGGTAGAACAGGCTTCACTGGTGTAAACTCTGTGGTTTAACCTCTTGCTCCTCTGGAGCCTGCCTGCTTCTGCTCTGAGATATAACCATTACCTCCGCGGCCAGGCCCCCCACAGGGAAGGGCTGAGTGGCACCTGGAAGAAGGCTCACTTGTGGAGGGTAATCATGACACTGGATCCTAGAACGAGAAGTTAAACCAAGACCATCTGGGTCATTACTAACCTCCTCAGTAAACAGGGCCAAGTGAGACAGTACTAGTGATGGCTAGTATCTACTGATCCCTTATATAGCCACGGTGCTTAGCTTGTACAATTTCATTTAATGATCACAGCAATAGTATGAAGTAAAGAAAATTCTCAACTTATAAATGGAAAAGAAAAAAAAAAAAAAAGGTCTGTGTTAATAAATTAGTACAACATGAAAGGCCATAGAAGTATTCAAACTATCTGATTTTGAAGACAAAAAAAGATCATATTAGGCACCCGCCGCGGGTAAGCCCCTGCGCCCCTCTGCCCCGCCTCTGCGTTCCCGCGACTAACTTCCTGTTCCAGCCCAGCCCAAACCCCACCGCTGGGAGCTGAGCCTGCGCACCCGCCGCG
>PVJA010045303.1:0-15704 GCA_004027025.1 Myocastor coypus
AAAATTTTTTGTCTTTTTGTGACAGGGTCTCGCTATGCAGTTCAGGCTGGCCTTGAGCTCACTTTTGTAGTCCAGGCAGGTCTCAAACTCTCATGGATCCTCCTGCCTCAGCCTCCTGAGTGCTGGGATTACAGGCATGCGTCACCACGCCCAGTGCCTTGAATTTCTAAGACCTTCCTTCCTTCCTTTCCTTTTTTGCTGGAACTGAGATTGAACTCAGGCCCTTGCACTTGTAAGGCAAGTGCTTATTCTACTGAGCTATTTCCCCAGCCCCTCCGAGACCTTTTTAAAAGCAAGAGGTAGTCCCTGAAATAAGGCTGGGAAGTATGTAAAATGATTAAATTATTACTCAGGTGATAAACCTGAATGGAAAAGTACTATTTTTAACTACTGTCTTTCACTTTGATTACATATACTTAATTTTTGTCATATGCTAAATTGAAAAACAAAGATTTGTTCAAAAGCATAAAACTATATGCACTCAAAAAATTATTTTCCTTCATTTAAAAAACTTCATACATGTACCAGGCTCAGTGGTTCATGCACATACATGATCCTAGCACTTGGAGGCTGAGGTAGATAGAAGGATAGCAAGTTTAAATCCAGTTGGGTTAAAATATATTAACAATAAGGGCTAGGGATATATATAGCTCACTGTGAAGGCTGTAAGCTCAAAGCCAGGGACCACAAAAACAATCATATGGGGAGGGGGGGAAAACTAGTATCTATGAAAGTATTGGGTATGGTGGTGCACACCTGTAATACCAGCACTTGAGGGTGAGTCAAGAGTACAGTCAGGAGTTTGAGGGCACGGCTATGGAGATAGCTTAGTGGCCTGAGCACCTGCCTGGCAAGTGCAAGGACCAGGGCTCATCCCTGGTACCACGTGCCATGCTGGCCCCTCCCCTGGGCAGATGAGCCAGCCACCAAGATGGGAGTGATAACATCTGCCTATAATCCCATTGGGAGGCTAAAACAGGACGATCACTACAAGGCTGAGCTGCACAATGAGACCCTGTATCAAATATATTAAAAAAAAAAAAAAAAAGTTTGAGGGTAGCCTATATACTACATAGTGAGTTCAAGGCCAGCCCAAACTACATACTGTAACCCTGTCTCAGTAAGCAAATAAATGTAAAAGTGAAGGAAAGCCTGAATCGAAACCTTGTACTTTAAATAATTAGAAATTAATTCCTGCAATGATTTTTGGCCTACCAAAATCTAAATCATCACGATATACATTCAGTTATATATTATTAATAATAAACTATCACTTAATTTGGTAAGTGCTTAATTACTATTATTTTTCAGTTTCAGAATATAGTTGCACTTTAAGGAGATAGCTCCATGGCACAAGTGCCTGCCTGGCAAGTGCAAGGTCGTGAGTTTGAACCCTGGTCCCACAAATAAATAAATAAATAAATAAATAAATAAATAAATAATCTGTGACCTATACTTACCTGAAATTCATTACAGAGGAGGTAATGAAGAATAAATTCATTTTACAGAACTATTGCAAAGTTCTACAACTCCAAATAAATCTTAAGTACTATTCTTTCTCAAGCTTACCACTACAAGAATTAATACTAGACCAATACAATATTTCCACATATGGATATTACGATACCTAAAAGGTAATACCCTTATTTTCTTTTAGGTTTTCTCTAAAATTCACAAGTTTTAAGCAAAAGCCACAAAGGAGTATCTTAGTAATGTTATGTTTGCCAAGTATGTCTGAATAATGCCAACATAAGAGATGCTCGAGCAAGATCTACATTCTCCAGAATTAAAACAAAGTAAAAATAATAAAAATAAAGCAATAAAAAAGAAAAGCACATGAATTTGGGATTGAGTTGGAATAGGAGACAGTTTCAGACCTGGTTTAATCCTGAGAAAGATGGGTCCTGAGAAGTACTAACAGTCATGCTTCTTTTCCTCTTCCCCACTGGAGATTCTAAACACTAAACAGACAATAGAGGGTGGCAGTGCATCAAACAGTATTGCTTACATTGCAACAATGGCCGGCGCAGACAGGCAACACCGAGGCATTAGAGAAAGAACAGGGTAGCCAAATGCCATCCTTCTTCCACCAAGCACTGTAGCTTCTCAGTTTTCCAAATAAGAATCACATGCTTAGGAACATTTGAATTCTGGAGAATACCAGTGTTTTTAACGCCACTATATTGTGTCACTGCCTGAAACAGGGATAGCAATGGTGACATTTGGCTCTTGAATTTTAACATCAAAAATGGGGAATTTAGATCTATAATCTTTGGCACCACAATCTGCCCTTTCCCCAAAAAAGATTGTATGGGAGGGAAAAAATCTTCAGTAAGGAAGAGGTAGAAGGCATTTAGTCACCTTAAAATTTATTTTCAAAAGCATGCAGGGCTGATTACTGGAAGAGATGAGCAAATTCACTAAGATTGGAGTGGCTACTCCTAAATATCAAATTCAGAACAATTTTCCAAGAAAGAAATTTAAAATTTGATCTCAAAAGCCCCTCCCAATTTTCCCCCAATAAATAGAAAACTACTAGAACAAGCTGACCAAAGGTGACCAGTCTCATACAACTGGCATTTTTCAAACTACAGGAAACACTAAAAACCAACTAACATAAACAGAACACTAACCTAAGATATTCAAAAGCAACATTTATTACTTAGATCTTAGGTGATCTTCTACCTTGAGTTACCTTTGAAACTAATAATAAGCAGCTACATAATTTTTTTTTAAATCAGCAAGGACACATCCTAAGAGCTTTCACCACCGAACTTCTTGGACTCCTTAACACAACCTTATGACTCACAAGGATTTCTTAAGGGGGGTGGGGGGAACAAAACCAAAACAACACATTATCTAAGCCATCATTTAAATTTAAAGGCAAAATATTATGTACTGCACTGTCAACATGCAGCCAGGTATCCTATTCTATGGGAATATTGGGTCTTTGGGGTAAGAAAATGTGGAGAGAGCTAGGAAATGGCTAGAGTAAGAGATACAGTGGCAAAATTGTCCAAAAACTTAAATCAATAATTTTTAAATTAAACTCCAGGTTTTGTAAGAACAATTAGGAACCTGGATGTTTCAAATAGAGAAGCTACCTAGTAATTTTTAAAAATCCAATTTGGAAGTAAGTTACCATGTAAATTGAAACACTTTTCATTAATAAAAGCTCAATAAAAAATTTAATTCCTAAAACTTGGTCAGACAACATTAACATCTCACACATTAACACCACCAATTCTAATGGTAATGGCTCCAAGTTGGCATTCATACAGGCAAACAAAGGTAAACATTTATAGCTGGGTCTAAAAACACCAAACATTCCCTAAAACAGCTTAATAAAACAAATATGAATCTTCCTTCCAAAAACAAACAAAACAAAACAAAAAGCCACAAAAACAAAAAGCCCCCAAGTTGTCCTGAAGTTGAAAATTTCTATCAGTCATTAGATCATAACATGCTTAGGGCATTGCCAATGCTGCCTGTCTGCTCAAGCTCAACAGTGAATGTATAAAGAAAACAATTCACTCAATAAAACTAATCATTGCAGAAAAAAATTTCAACACAATTAGTTTCTATCTGCAATCATGCGTCACTAACCACAACCCAACCACCCCATAAACTGGACCATCCTCAGAGACCCCAATTAGCACTACGTTTGCTGTATAAATGTTCATTTCACTTGTCTACATTTTCCTTTAAGGGAGGTGGAGGGCCTCACCCAACTTGGCACACAAGTAAGAAACTGTCAACTAATTTTGAAGCAGGCCCAAAAGTTACCCTTTTAAATACACAAATCCAAGGACTAAGGAATTCTCAGCATGAACCATGCTCATTCAGCAAATGTTAACTCCACGGTGACAGATGGGTCAGTGCTAACCACACTGGCACAAGCGCATATATTACAAAAACCCACACTTTAGAGCCAAAGTTAAAATCTGTTTTTTAAGCATACAGGAGGAAAAGTATATGTAGGTTTTCACTATTCAAGTGAATGAAAAATAGGTACAACTCTGACAGTTATTACAGATGATTATAGTTTTTTATAAAGCCCTTGGAATTTTAAGTATTTTCATATAGATAACTAATGTTGGTTGGGTAAGTTGGAAAGAATATATTTCAAATTACTAAGTTAATAGAGTTAGCCAATTATCCTTCTAGCACAATCTTTTAAAGCAATTATCAAGAGCAAATTGAATTTACTATGGCCTTTTAAGATTGAAAAGTTTACTAAAGCAATTGTCAATATTTCCCTATTTCATGCAAAGAGCATTTGACTAACCTTATTACAGTGACGCCCAATACCCATTAGGAAGTTATCTGGCTTAATGTCTCTGTGTATAAAATTCTTTGTATGCACATATTCAATTCTACTGATCATCTGAAAATAAAGCAGATAAATGAGTTAAGTGACAAAAATCAATATATTTGCTCTGTAAATCTTCCCACAGCTTAATTATTTAAAACTCACAATGACAGATATGGACAATATTAAATGCAAAGAACCAGTTTTCCATTTATTTCTACTTTGTTGGGTATCTAAGCATAAAGTATGATTACAAACTAGTGAAACACTTAAAATTTTTATTATAGTAAAAGATATGTTATCAATCTTCCTCAAAATACTTCCTTTTTTTGAACACTTATCCCATTATTCCTTTCACTTTTTTTTCTTTCACTTTTTGAATTTGGTTTTCATGAGCTTCTTCAGGTGTGCTCTCATGTCTGCCTATATGTAATAAACTGATTCATGGTCCCTTTGACCTTGAGAAGCAGCTAGAAGTTGCCCGTGCCTATTGCTTTTACAAGTCTGTGTTTTTGCTTGGCCCTTGGCAGAGACATTCACCACATTTAAAAAATTTTTTTCTTACAGGGTCTCCCAATGCAGTCCAGACTCATGGTGATCCTACTGTCTCAGCCTCCCAGCTTTGGGATTACAGTATGTGTTGCCACACCCAGTTCTGGGGCCAGCAGG
This sequence comes from Myocastor coypus, assembly GCA_004027025.1. NCBI lineage: Eukaryota > Metazoa > Chordata > Mammalia > Rodentia > Myocastoridae > Myocastor > Myocastor coypus. The sequence goes on from PVJA010045303.1 coordinate 4,982, forward strand.
GCATGCAGTACTGGGGATTGAGCTTGGGTCCTTCCACTTGCCAAGCAGGCACTTAAGACCACTGAGCTATCTCCCTAGCCTGTCACAAATTTTTGATCACAGATAAGGGCACCAAGAAGACTTGCAGAACTGCTTCAAAAAAGCCAAGAACAAACACATTTGAAGCAAAGGAAAATATTCTGAAGGAGATTAATGCCAATGTGTTTTACTATAATAGTTTTTCATTTTATAACTGATTTTTTTTGAATTTTTTATTTTATTTTATTTCTTGTTTCAGAACTTTTATTTACTTCTTTTCATGGCCAGCTCAGCCTGCCCTGAGGGCAGGGCTGGCGCAGCATGTGGTGCTGGGGATTGAACCATGGTCCCTGTAGCCGCCTAAGCTTTCCTAAGCAGGCGCTTGAGACCACTGAGCCATCCTGCCGGGCCCCTTCATTTTAAATATTCACTACATTTCTAGCACACACCTCATATATGTTCCTTGACCTCTTTCAGTACCAATGATTAAAATCAGAGGTCCAACTAAATAGAAAAACTTGTTTATGATATCAAATTATAAAAGCAATATATTTGGAATCATTTAAATTGTTAACATGTACAATAAATTAAAGTAGTTAATTGCCTGGTGAGGCAATGGCATGCCTCAGTGTGCAAGGCCCTGGGTTGGAATGCCAATACGAAATCCAAAAAGAAACAAAACAGCCACAACTATGGCATGTTATTATTAAGGCCCATTTCCATACTATTCCTCTAATCATACACACATGAAATGAGGAAAGAGCGGTGCTGCCAAGCCAGCAAATACAGGTGTACGTAACTTCTTGTCTCAAACTGAGGCACCATATTCACTTTTTCTCTCCTCTCCTCTCCTCTCTACCTCTGTTCTGGATACTGAATCCAAGGTCTCACTAAGTCACAACGTTAGCAAGGCTGGACTTTATTTTTTTTTTAAATTTTATTTATTATTTTTATTCTTGTTTCAGAACCTTTGTTTATTGACTCATTTTTATGGCCGACTCAGCCCACCCCGAGGGCAGGGCTGGTGCAGCATGTGGTGCCGGGGATTGAACCGTGGTCCCTGAAGCCGCCCAAGCTTCCCCAAGCAGGCGCTTTAGACCACTGAGCCATCCCGCCAGGCCCCAAGGCTGGACTTTAGTTACATAAAATAAACACATTTATATATAGAGAGAAAATACCTACATTATCAGGTTATTTTCTTGTGTATTTAAAAATAAAAACTTTCTCCCGTTTGCTTCCACACTCACATTAACACATCATTCTAACAAACTTATATTGAAGAGTAAAAGCAAATAACAGAAACAAAAAAAGAAAATAGGACAACACAACAATGTATACTACAGATTTTCAAAACAGGAATAGCTAATTAACGATTATATTATCTATTTTTTAGTACTGGGAATCGAATTCTGGGCCTTGTACTTGCTAGGCAGGCACTGTATTATCTATTTTTTATCAACAGATCTGTTGCTCTAATTAACATAGTTATGCAACATTAAATAATTATTAGAGCCGGGCGTGGTGGCTCACGCCTGTAATCCCAGCACTTGGGAGGCTAAGGCAGGAGGATCGCTGCGAGTTCGAGACCAGCCTGGGCTACAAAAGTGAGCTCAAAGCCAGCCTGAACTGCACAGTGAGACCCTGTCTCAAAAAGCCAAAAAAAAAAAAAAAAAAAAAAAAAAAAATTAGCACTTGCTTTGAAGAAACCTTAATTTTTTTCTATTTTCTTGTCTTTAGTTACTTTTAAAAAATTTTATAGAGAAAATAACATTTGCTAAGACATTAGAATCAGTACATATTTAGAAAACCGAGATGAGGGGTATTCAACCATATTTTGTTTTGTTACAACCAGGTTTTTTGTACTGCACTTTGCTGTCCTTAATGTAGTTTAGATCACAGATACCAGCATACAGAGTCAAGGTGAAAATTCTAAACATTAACAATGAACTTTATGTCTTAGAAATTATGTCAAGACAAATATCTTAATTATTTTTAGTGCTGGGGACATTTAAAAATGTATTTCTACATCCCTATGTAGCCAAGCTAAGAACATATTCACTTAGTTACACCTTCAGCTCTGTTAACTTTTTTTAATAGCTAAAATAAGTTATTACCCTACTGAGAGTACTGTTCCCAATTTCTGTCCATATATTCAACAATGCAATCAAATTTGTTTAATGTATTCAGTACAGGGTGCACAGTGTTTACAGGGTTTTACTACGTAGATCAGACTCTAGTGATTCTCCTGTTTAGAGCCTGCCAAGTGCTGGGATTATAGGCGTGAGCCCACAAGCCCAATCTCAATCACTGTCAGTGAGCCCTGGGGTCAGGGCCAGCACTATAGGCCTGGGCAGGCCTGGGATGGAACACCTGGGCCCTGTATCTCCCTAAGCAGGTGCTTTAACTGCTGAACTATATGGCTGGCCCTCATTATCTTGTGTGTTCTTAACTATTATTGCATTTATTGCTCTGGGTATAAATCTAATAAAAATCACAGGAGTTGAAGTGTATACATATTTTTCTTTTTGACAACATTACAATACTTTCCAAAATTCTCTACATATAACAATGTTATATAAAAGGATTTTTTAAAAAACACCTTTTAGCTATTTATACTCTTGCATACAAGTTTGGCTTTTAATTACTAAATATGCCTATCTTTTCTGTAAGACACTAACAAATTAATTTTTTTTTTTTTTTTTTTTTTTTTGGATTTTTGAGACAGGGTCTCACTGTGCAGTTCAGGCTGGCTTTGAGCTCACTTTTGTAGCCCAGGCTGGTCTCGAACTCACAACGATCCTCCTGCCTCAGCCTCCCAAGTGCTGGGATTACAGGCGTGAGCCACCACGCCCAGCTTAAATTAATTTTAAAAGGTATTCCACAGTTAAGGCTGTTAACATTTTTTGAACCATATGATTTTCTTTTTTAAGAATTTTTTATTTTATTTTGTTTCAGAACTTTTGTTTATTTTTTTTATGGCAGGCTCGGCCAACTCAGCCTGCCCTGAGGGCAGGGCTGGCACAGCATGTGGTGCCGGGGATCAAACGGCGATGCCTGCAGCTGCCTAAGCTTTCCTAAGCAGGCGCTTTAGACCACTGAGCCATCCTGCTGGGCCCCTGAAACCATATGATCTTGTTCTTCTCTGTAATTTGTTTGTTTGATTTTGGAGGTACTCTATAGGGATCGAATTCAGGATCTTGAATTTGCCAGGCAAGCACTTACTTCTCAGTAGTAATTTGCCTCCATTCCCCAAAGAGTTTTTATTACTTTGGATGTAAGATTTTAAATCCCATGCTATCTTAACATCTTTCTGAAGCAAAACTTTTCAGCTATGCCTGAAACTATACCCTCAGAGAAGTATACAATATATTGTATTACTCTTTTGGTATGGTAACTTAAAACTTTACAGAAAGTGAAACAAAATATCATTTAAGCTCACTTAATATGTGTATTTGTCTTTGCCATTAACTTTAGACTTGTTAAATCACTGGGATAAGGTCAACTAAAATTGCGAAGTTGAGGCAGGATGATTCTAAGTTTGAGGCTAGCCTGGGTAATTTAGTAAGACCATCTCAAACTAGAATAACAATAAAAAGGAAGGGGAATTGGGGGGGATATAGCTCAATGTTAGAATGTTTACCTAACACATGCAAGGCTCTAGATTTAATTCCCAGTATCAAACATGTACACATGAGAAGGAAAGAAAAAGTCAACTAAATAACAATGGCACAACATATAGACTTCTAGTGTTAGCTATTGTCTATTGAGGAAGTTTTTAGCTAGCTTAAAAGCTTCCTTATAACTCCTCTCCAGAAATGACATTCTTTCTTATATTCACAGTGTACCCAACATACACTTCCTTCACAGAACCTCAAATAACTTATTTTTCTATCTTTCTATTCCAGAGGAAAGGGACTTATCCTATTCCCTAGAGGGTAAGTACTATGGTAGGCCTTCAGTATATGCTCACGGTATAAATGCTTATGTGTTAAGTGGACCTGAGACATATAAACTACTAGTCTTTTATTAAGATTTACTCATACCTTAATTAAAACACACTGAAAGGTCTCATTAACTCTATAAAGTTTGAATTTATATAGTATGTCCCACCAATGAACATCAGAGTTTGCTATTTCTATTGGCTTAAGCCACACAGTAGCTTTTAGGTTAAGAAAGCTTGAGGGCACAAATCTATAATCCCAGCACTTGGAAGGTTGAGGCAGGAGGAGTTCTAGACCAGCCTGGGCTACAAAAGTGAGCTCAAGACCAGCCTGAACTACATAGCGAGACCCTATCTCAAAAAGACCAAAAAATTAAATAAATAAATAAATAATAAAATAAAAGGAAGGAAGAAAGAAAGCTTGAGGGGCCCAGTGGGATGGATGGCTCAGTGGTCTAGAGCCCCTGCTTGCGAAAGCTTGGGCGGCTTCAGGGACCACGGTTTGGACCACGGTTTGATCCCCGGCACCACATGCTGCGCCAGCCCTGCCCTCGGGGAGGGCTGAGCCGGCCCTAAGAACGAGTGAATGGACAGGCAAACGTTCTGACACAAGAAAAAAATAAATAAAATTAAAAAAAAAAAAAAAAAAAAAAAAAAAAAAAAAAAAAAAAAAAAAAAAAAAAAAAAAAAAAAAAAAAAAAAAAAAAAAAAAAAAAAAAAAAAAAAAAAAAAAAAAAAAAAAAAAAAAAAAAAAAAAAAAAAAAAAAGAAAGCTTGAGGAACCAGGTGCTGAAAATAGGACATGACAACCACTTTTTATTATTTGGAATTTATAAACTTTCTAAAATTCTACTTCAAATGTCAGTTTATCATTTCCTTTTATGGCACCTAATGTATACTTAAGAAATGTTATTCCTTCTTAACATTTTTTCAAAGAACACTGATTTCAACTCAAATCATTCCCAGTATTTTCCTATTATTCCTTAAAAGATAATAAATTGACTAAAATTAAAAATCTACCTATTTCTTAATGTTGCCTCTTTGCCCATCCAGTTTGTTCCTAATATTTCTGGCTTCTGACCTTTTTAATTTTTAAAAACTTCCTCATTTTCTTAAAATCAAGATAAAATCTATTGCATGAATCTAATGCATAACAATTCAAAAGCTTTTTGAGTCTTGGTTCAATAGTGATCAAGAATCCATTACTTTAGGAAACATTTACTTTTAGTGAAAAGAATGCTTCCTTAGCCGGGCGTGGTGGCACATGCCTGTAATCCCAGCACTCGGGAGGCTGAGGCAGGAGGATCAGTGTGAGTTCGAGACCAGCCTGGGCTATAAAAGTGAGCTCAAGGCCAGCCTCAACTTCATAGTGAGACCCTGTCTCCAAAAGACAAAAAAAAAAAGAAAAAAAAAGAATGCTTCCTCAAATCACTACTTTCTTACCTCACTTTTCTCAAAAATTCAGTGTAGCTTTTATAAGGATCCTACTCATAATACCCAGAGAAAACATACAGAGGGGCACACTTGAATAACCGTACTCTGTCATAGTGTAGTATAAATCTCTTTCTGATTTCCCTAAAAAGTTAAACAGTGATACTCTAATTCATGAAATTTCAGCAGTAGTATTTTAAGTTTATATTTTTGCCAAAATTTCACATACCTGGTCAGCTAACATAAGAACAGTTTTCATTGTGAACCTTCTTGAACAGAAATTGAAAAGGTCTTCAAGGCTGGGTCCCAGAAGATCCATGACTAGCACGTTGTAGTCTTTTTCTTGGCCATACCACCTAAAAAATAAAAGTGAAAAAGACAAAGGACGGGTTATTATAAAAACCTAATTATCATTTAATAATCACAGTATTTTTCAAATTCTTAAAATGCTAAGATTAAACGCCCGGGCGTGGTGGCTCACGCCTGTAATCCCAGCACTTGGAAGGCTGAGGCAGGAGGATCAGTGTGAGTTTGAGACCAGCCTGGGCTACAAAAGTGAGCTCAAAGCCAGCCTGAACTGTACAGTGAGACCCTGTCTCAAAAATAAAAAAAAATAAAAAAAAAGAAGTATATTCAAAGCCGGGAGTGGTGGCTCACGCCTGTAATCCCAGCACACTCAGGAGGCTGAGGCAGGAGGATCAGTGTGAGTTCGAGACCAGCCTGGGCTACAAAAGTGAGCTTAAAGCCAGCCTGAACTGTACAGTGAGACCCTGTCTCAAAAATCAAAAAGAAGTATATTCAAAGCCGGGAGTGGTGGCTCACGCCTGTAATCCCAGCACTTGGGAGGCTGAGGCAGGAGGACTGGCGCGAGTTCAAGACCAGCCTGGGCTATAAGAGTGAGCTCAAGGCCAGCCTCAACTGCATAGCAAGACCCTGTCTCAAAAAGACAAAAAAAAAAAAAAAAAAAAAAAAAAAAAAAAAAAAAAAAAAAAAAAAAGAAAGCTAAGATTAAGACAGTTTTTTGAGTCTGGGCACAGTGGCTATAATCCCAGCACCTGGAAGGCAGGAAACAGGAGGATCACTATAAATCAGAGCTGTGTTGTGAGACACTGCACCAAAAAACCATTTTCCTTTTCAGATTATGTTTTTTTTTTTTTTTTTGGTCTTTTTAAGACAGGGCCTCGCTATGCAGTTCAGGCTGGTCTCAAACTTGCACCAATCCTCCTGCCTCAGCCTCTGAAGTGCGGGAATTATAGGTGTGTGCTACCACATTGGGCTCTGATTAGGTTTTTTTGTTTGTTTTGTTTGGTGGTACCAGGGACTGAACTCAAGACCTTGTGCTTGCCAGGCAAGCACTTATTCCATTGAGCTATCTCCCTAGCTCCCTTGATTAGGTTTTAAGGTAACTTCTTTATTCAGAAAATAAATTCACCAGTTAACTACATTACCCAATATAAAACAGGAATAGTTAAGACTGCTCTCTTTCAAGTGACCCCAACATCCTAAAATGACATGCACTAAAAAGACAGTGCATGGCTGACTTAACTCTTCTTGCCAGAGCAGCTGATTTCCACACTCATCTGCCATTGAGTCTTGTGAACCTAAGCAAATTACTTAATCTTACCGGGATCAATTTCTAACTGAAGACCAGAGCACTACAGCAGTCACTTTTTTTTTTTTTTTAAATTTTATTTATTTATTATTATTATTGTTGTTTCAGAACCTTCGTTTATTCACTCATTTTTATGGCCGGCTCAGCCCGCCCCGAGGGCAGGGCTGGTGCAGCATGTGGTGCCAGGGATCGAACCGAGGTCCCTGAAGCTGCCCAAGCTTCCCCAAGCAGGCGCTTTAGACCACTGAGCCATCCCGCTGGGCCCCATGCAGCAGTCACTTTGAAATGTTTCATATCATATTTCTGGCTCCCCTTTGTACCAAACTAGATTTAATGATTACTCTTTTCTAAAAATCACATTTTTACAGAAAGGTAAATCAATTGACACTTCTTTTCTTGACAAGAATCATGTTTTAGTCAGTGCTATGTTATTGTGGATAAATATATAATTTATCACTAATATCACAAGAACTACTAGTGCTAATTTCATTTACCTGGGGACTAGGAATCATCCATAGTGATTTCAAAATTCTTTTTTTTTAAAGAATTTTATTCTATTCTTTTTTTCTTGTTTCAGAACTTTTTGTTTGTTTGTTTGTTTGTTTATGGCCAGCTCAGCCTGCCCTAAGGGCAGGGCTGGCGCAGCATGTGGTGCCGGGGATTGAACCGTGGTCCCTGCAGCTGCCTAAGCTTTCCTAAGCAGGCGCTTTAGACCACTGAGCTATCCTGCCAGGCCCCATGATTTCAAATTTTGATGTTTATGAGTATCTGCTTGTATTTCAAAACTTATTTATATAAAGAATTCTGCGTAGAAAGAAAACTGGCCAAGATACAAAATAATTTTTAAAAAAGTATTTTGAAAGTAGCTTTCAAGAATGAGTGAAGCTGGGGCCAGCAAGATGGCTCAACAGTCTAAAGTGCCTGCTTAGGCAAATTTAGGCAAAGGCAGAGACCGCAGTTTGATCCCTGCACCACATGCTGCACCAGCCCCACCCCCAGGGCAGGCTGAGCCAGCTGTAATATTAAAAAAAAAAAGAGTGGGTGAAGCTACTCAGCACAATGTTCCACATATATAGTCCCAACTACTTGGGAGGCTGAGGCAGGAGAACAAGTTTGAGGCCAGTCTGGGAAATTTAGCAAGACTGTGTCTTAAAATAAAAAATACAGGCCGGGCGTGGTGGCGCACGCCTGTAATCCCAGCACTTGGGAGGCTGAGGCAGGAGGATCGGTGCGAGTTCGAGAACAGCCTGGGCTACAAAAGTGAGCTCAAGGCCAGCCTCAACTGCATAGCGAGACCCTGTCTCAAAAAGACAAAAAAAAAAAAAAAAAAAAAAAAAAAAAAAAAAGATTGTAGAACTTAAGCTGAACTAATTTCTTCATCAATACTAGTAAGAAATGGAACTGGTACCAAGATTTACCACAGCTAAAGGTTTTTTGGTAGTATTTTTTTTCTTTTAAAGGCTTTTGTGAAATCCATGTCAAAAGCACAGCAAGCATCATCAGTCTAGGAAATTAATTGTTTCTTTTTTGAGATTCTGCTGTAACATACTGTTTTACGGATCCAAATTGTAACAGTATGAGAATTTAATATTTTAGTAATTTTGTTTTTGTAGAAAATGCAGTTACCTACATATACAGTATTCTAGTATCTCTTGCTTAAAAATGGTCATCTAGGACTAACAACATGGCTCAGTGATAAAGTACCTGTCTAGCATGTATGATTCCTTAGCACTACAAAAACCAAACCAAACCACACCAAAAAACAATCTATTCTAATGCTGGACAATAAATAAGTATTTGAGGCAAAGTCTAAGTTGCCTAGCCAAGTCACAAACTTGCCTATAGCTGGGATTACAGATGTGTGTCATTGCAATAGGCCACTTCAACCATTCTTGAGACTACCAGACAAAAAACGGGAAACTGCCACTAAACACACAGAACATAAATTGTGTTCATCCTTCCTTTTTCTTATTTTACTTAATTGAAGCCACAAGTCCATGGCATTTATCAGTAACATCCATAAATGTACATTTATGTGTATGTTTTGACAGGGTCTTGCTATGTAGCACAGGCTTGCTTTGAGATCACAAGTCTTTTGCCTCAACCTGCTGCTAGGCACTGGATTACAGCTGTGTGCCACTATGCCCAGCCTGAGTTACAGATTTTTTAATGTGAAATCTAACTTACCTAGGGCCAGGGAGATAGCTCCATGGCACAAGTGCCTGCCTGGCAAATGCAAGGTCATGAGTTTGAACCTTGGTCCCACAAAAAAAACCAAAACAAAACAAAAACAAACAAAACAAACAAAAAAAACCCTAATTTATCTAGACTTTTAAGAAAATGAGAACAAACTCAGCAAATGCAAAAAGAAAAAGAAAAGTGTAGGAAAAGCAGAAAGGTCAAGTAGGCTGAAGGCACAGCATAAATCAACTGTCAAAAAAAGACTATCTCATTTCTATTGAACTTCAAAATAACTAGGTTTTTTATAATTATTATAATTAGTCCTGCTCTACAAAGACTGGTACTGTTATCTCTTTATACCCAACAGATGTTTCTTTCACAATTCCTTTTGATTTCAAGGGACACACGGCTTACTTCTCTGAAGTTAATACTATATCCTCCATCTGTGTTTTCTACCTGGACTAACTTACATATTGAGAAGATTATTGTACATCAATTAGGAACCAGGGATGCTTTTCAAATCCCACCTTTAATTTCTACCCTTACCTCCTATTTTCCACTCCTGCTCTGGAATCTCTACTTCTAGTGTTAACCTCAAAAAATCCTAATATAAAGTAAATCTTCCCAGTGTAGAGCTATCCCACACAGGTCTTCATTTCACACAACTCCTCTTATTTGACTATTGCTTGTGTCTACATTTGAACCCCCTGACAATAAATATCATGGTGTTTGTCTCTATTATCTGGTTGCAAAGTGCTTACTTGTTCAATCCCTGGTACTGCAAAAATAAATAAATAAATAAAAGCTACCCCATTTACAGATAATCTGAACTATACACCAACACAAGAACTTCAGTCCTCCATTTAATAGGTGCCTTTAAGTTAGACTCTCACTTTATACATTTTTATGTTAAATACATGGTGTGATGCTATTAAGTTTACTGTGAAAATGAAGTGCATACTATAGATACTTATCTGTAAGATTAATAAAGTCTAAGATGTACTTATTCTCCTTATGTTAATAGTTTTATTTTAATTAATTAATTTTTATTCATTTTTTAAGGTAATTTATTTTATTGTTTCAGAATTTTTGTTCATTTATTTTTATGGCTGGCTCAGCCTGCCCTCAGGTCAGGGCTGGCACAGCATGTGGTGCCAGGGATCGAACCATGGTCCCTATAGCCGCCCAAGCTTTCCTAAGCAAGCACTTTAGACCACTGACCCATCCTGCCGGGCCCAATAATTTTAAAAAATGTTCAAGGGTTTCATTTCTTTTTTTTTTTGGGCATTAATTTTATTTTTTATTTTCCAATTCTTTTATTGTTTAAATTTAACAATGGTTATATTACATATTTTCATCATCGGATCAGTTTAGATTAATACATATAGGTATATAAAATTGATCAAACAACTAAACATTAACCTTTCTAAATCCACATTTCTTTTTTTTTTTCTTTGAAAGTTGACATATTACATATTGTCCTCACAATCATTCTATAGAGTGCAGTGTGTGGGCATGACCCACCTCCCTATTAATGTTGCA
>PVJA010045304.1:0-15532 GCA_004027025.1 Myocastor coypus
TTTTTTATTGTTTAAATTTAACAATGGTTATATTACATATTTTCATCATCAGATCAGTTTAGATTAATACATATAGGTATATAAGATTGATCAAACAATTAAACATTAACCTTTCTAAATCCACATTACTTTTTTTTTTTCTTTTCCCCCTTCTTTTCTTTGAAAGTTGACATATTGCATATAGTCCTCACAATCATTCTATAGAGTGCAGTGTGTGGGCATGACCCACCTCCTGTTGGTTAGTTATATTTACTCTTAAAAAAAAAAAAAAAAAAAAAAAAAAAAAAAAAAAAAAAAAAAAAAAAAAAAAAAAAAAAAAAAAAAAAAACTATTGAATTCTCTAATCGGTTTTTAAATTCATTTTTTTGCTTTTGTTTTCATTTTATTAATTTTAATAGGAAAGAAATAACAATGAGACAATTTCAAAGCACATTAGTAGGTCAGCCACAATAATTAATACAATGCACATTGTCGTCCTCACAGTAGTTGCTCAAGGGCTGGGGAGATAGTTCCATGGCGCAAGTGCCTGCCTGGCAAGTGCAAGGTTGTGAATCCGGTCTCCAGAGTAGTTGTTCAAAGTACAAGATGCAGATATAATAACTTTTCTAAACACTATTAGTATAAATATTTCTTCTCATCGAATGAAGAGGAAGTAATTGTTTTAAAACTTTTTGAACCCCTTCTTTATTCCAGATATTACTCTAAGATGCATATTTTGAAAATATTTTCTCCCCTAATAAAGCATGAGTGTTTGCTCTATTCAGAATCTTATTTACTGGTACAATTACATTGCATAAGGTAAAACTCCATTTGTGTATGTTGTTGTTTCTGCCTGTGCTTTTGAGATCTTTAACCAATAATCTTTGCCTGTATTAATGGCATAAGATTTTCTCTATTTTCTTCTAGTAGTTCCACAGTTTTGAAACCTACATTTGAGTGCAATCCATGTTAACTGATTTCAGCATATAATGAGAGACACATAAGTCTTGTTTAACTCTTCTATATGTGTTCTTTTGTTTTTATGCTTTTAGTACAGGGAATACAGAGTCTATAGGGTATCACTATGTAGATCAGACTTGCCGTGATGCTCCTGTTTCTCAGCCTCCCAAACACTGGGATTGCAGGCGCATGCCACCACGCCCAGTCTCAATCACTGTCGCAGCATTTCTCAGGGAGGGGGGCAAAGCACTGCTGCCTAAGCAGGCGCTTTAGTTCACTGAGCTATAAGGGTGGCCCTTTTAATTTTTCTATACGTGTATATCCACTTTTTCAGTATTACTTACTGAAGAGTCTACCTCTTTCAAGATCCGTATTCTTTACAGCTTTTTGAAAACACTCTTGGTTGTAGATTAATAGATTTATTTATGAGTTCTCCATTTGGTTCTAGTGATTTATGTGCTTGCATTTTATGGCAATCTTTGTTCTTCTGGATGTGACCAATTTGAAGCATGAAATGAGGTGTGACAGGAGGTGATGACTTCCTCTTTATTCTTTTTTGTTCAAGATTATCTTGGTTTTGTGGAGTTTTTCACTGATAATTAGTTTTCCATTAGTATAACAAATACTGGAGTCAGTGAACTTGTAAAAAGGGAAGATTTGTCTTGGCTTGTAGTTTATTTGTAGACTATCATCAGTTGTGCTGGTTGCTTTGCCTCACATGGTAAGGTAATATTTCAGAGCAGGGAGCATAAAGTGGAGCCAAACCTTCACTTACTGACTGAGAATTCCAAAGAAGGAAGATAAAGAGAAAGGCTCCCACCATCCCTGGCACAGCACACTCTCATAGATTTGAGATTTCCATTGGGCTCCATCTCTTAACGTTTCTCCCCCTTCCTCCTGGTGTTGAGCTTTGTACACAACTCTGAGAGATGCTGCAGACCTAAACCACAGGTTTATTTGGCTCCACACAACTTTTAGAACTACTTTTTGCTATTTTTGTAATAAATGTTATTAGTGTTTACATAGAATTTCACTTAGTCTGTGGGTCACTTTCAATAGCATAGAAATTTTAGCTCTGTTAATTTTTATTATAATTTTATTTTGAAGAGTAAAAACAAGAGCAAGAAAAACAAAAACAGAAACGAAGTAACATAAACAATACGTATGTTACAGATTTTCAAAACAAGAATAGCTAATTAACAATATTGATATATTAATTTATTTATCAGAAAATCTATTGCTCAGATTAACAGATATAGTTATGTAAGATGGGAAGAATGGTTGCATATTACCTCCTGCTTTCAGGAAAACTTAAATTTTTGTTCTTGTCTCTCACTTTCTTTTACCTTTTAAAAATACTATAAAAAAGAAATAATAATTAATATGACATTAGTAATGGCAAGCATTTATTGATTTTTTTCTTTCATAGACATAGAAGTTAAAATAGGTATAATTTCTAGAGTAGATCCTTAAGCGTGATGAAAGATACAAAGTGAAAGTCTATTAGTGAGTTGAGTATATGTGTTGCTGAAGCTGTTGTGACAAATTACTTTAGATTTGATCCATAATACAGCAAATTTTTTTTCCTCTGGCAGTTCTGGAGACCCAGAGTCTGAAACTCAGATGTTTTTTGGGCCATTCTCTCTAGAAGCTCTGTAGAAGGTCTGTCTGATTTTTGTTGTGTGCAGTTTACAGATGGCACCAGGTGTTCCTTGGGAGTGTCAGTCTTTGCATTTTCCCTGTCTTCATGTGTCTAATGACCTTCTGATTCTCTCTTTATGAAGACTCTGAAATTGGTGTTTAGGGTTTAACTTGAAAATATCTAAGATGATCATTTTATCATAGAATATTAACTAAATCTGCAGAGATCCATTTCTATAAAAATCAATAGTCACATATTCTATGGATTCAAATATGGACATATTTTTGGGAATCACTACAGTTTAACCTCCTACAATATAAAAATTAATTATTAAAATAATACTTTAGGTACATGAATTCAGTACAATAACCCAATATAGTCTAATAGTCCATAATAGTAGTGGGCTATCAGCAGAACTGGCAATGTCAGAAGTTGTTGACTTGAGCCTTTTACAGCTAGCATGTGAAAATGGCTTTACTTTTTATGCCTTGTGGTTAGACTTTTCTACTGGATGGTTAAGATCAAGACAAAGCAAAATTTATATAACAGAAATTATAACTTTTATATCTGAAAAGATCAGTAAGATCCACTCAGGATTTATCCTGAAACCATGTATAGCACTTTGGAGATCTTTTGTCAGTGTCAGCCATCTGGAGGAGTCATAGTATTGCTTGGCCAATTTTCTCTATGTGAAAGCTTGAGAGAATATTTTCTCTCTAGGTGACTCTCCTTAGGCACACTATACATCATCAATCAATATCCTCTGTAGCCCCAAAATTTCCTTGAATAGAAAATTTGGGACAGCACTGAGTTATAGGATGTTACAATATAGGCTGTTTTATATCCAGAATCCTCATTGACCTTTAAGTCCTACACTATTTGAATGGCAGTGGAACACTCATCTCTGACAAAACAAAACAAAAAAGGGAGATATAAATGAAGAGCCACTTTGTAGTTAAAATAAATAGTATAGATATGCAGCTACTTCCTCTTAGTTCAATGAGAAGATTTGTACTAATAGTGTTTAGACAAGATATCAGGTCTGCATCTTATATACTGAATAACCACTACAAGTACCACAGTATGCAATGTATTAATTATTGTAACTGTCCTCTTAGCTTGTTTTCCAACTGTGTCATTGATATTTCTTTCTCATTAAAATTAATAAAATAAAACAATATTTGAAATTGGATATGCAACTACCTTGTAACTGAAAGAGGAGTAAGAATGCAATGATATTGATTAAACTGTACAAACAGACAAAAAAGAAATAATAGCTTAGTCTATAAAAAAAGAAAAAAAGGGTACATATATAAAAGTGACTTGAAAAATAGAAACATATGCTAAAATTTTAGATCTAAGTGTGTCAATAATTTTTAAATGTCATTGAAATAAATGGTTAAATTAGTCATGGTGACCAGTGTGACATAAATTCAATTATGACACTGAATTATGACAGAAAGTGATAAATACATACATAGTTTCAACATTTATGAAAGGTATCTCCTTAAATAAATTTTGTCTAGAAGTTGACTGTATTTATTTCCAAATGTTGTACTGAGGTCTAGGAGTTCAATATATAAAATCTATAAAACAGATAGTCCCTTTAGAGAATATTCATAGGAATAAATCAAATTTTGGAAGGGGTGGTGTTACAAATTTGCGGTGTATTGCAGAGCACTGAATGTTATAGTTAGCACTAATGGTTGCTGATGTGTAAAAATATGGCAATGCAATTATCTATTGATATATGGACTGAGGAGTTTAAAATGTATCATTTCTTTTAAGCAAAGCGTTAATTGTTTAGTAATCATGAAATGGATACTATGCTTCTTTAGGGTGGCTAGCCATTTACACATAATAGCATAAGAAGCTGAAAGTCATCGTGAGTTTTTATTCTTTCAAAGGAGAGTTACTGAATACAATATGACCCTTCCTTACAAAATTTGTGACCAAGAGATAACAAATTAGGAAAACCTCACCACGGGAGAATGATGCTGTAATGACCAAGTACACCAAATTTGATACATTACTCTAGATAAAAGGCTAAGGAATTCTGGTATGTTTCCTAGAACAGATGACAGGACAATGCAGAATAGCTTCTGTCTAACAACTGTACAGAAAATTCGGCTTGAAAGAATACAGTTTTCTTCCCTTTTTATGGATTCGTGCTTTTGGTTTAATCAGTATAATTTAAAATGATTTTTCTATCAATTCTGTATTCATTTACTCACTTAAATATTTTGAAGTTTGTTTCCTTCCAATCACTATGAGGTAACACATATGAATATACACTTGCAGCTTTTTCAAAAAAGTTATGTTTATAATGATAAGATAACAATTAGACAGGACATAATGGTGCACACTTTGAGGTTGGCTTGAGTTCAAGACCAAGATGAATTCAAGACATAGAGAGACTTTGTCTTAAAACGAATATTCCAAAAAAGTAGCACTTACACTCACAAAAACAAAATAATAATGAGAAGAAATAAGAGAAAATAAGCAAGAAGGAAGGAAGGAGAAAGAAAGAAAGAAAGAAAGAAAGGAAGGAAGGAAGAAAAGAAAGAAAGAGAAGAAAAAAAGAAAAGAAAAAAGAAAAGAAAATAAGGTAAGGTAAGGTAAGGTAAGGTAAGGTAAGGTAAGGTAAGGAAAGGTAAGGTAAGGTAACTACACTGTGGAATAGAGTAATTGCTTCTTTACTGTTGGATTACTGGCATCCATCATGGCAGACATTGAGAAGATTCAAGAACTGGCATGTTCAAAATGAGCCATAGGCTAGTAGGAATAAGAATGCTCTAGGAATGCTGGGTAAGAGCAGCACGTCAGCAGTCCTACGTATCTCTGAGAGACGGTCGTACATTAAGAACAGAAGCGTACTGAACGGTAGTCAAAGGGACTACCAGAAAGTGTCTCATTCCAGTAAGCAAGAAACTGCTTAACTTCCCAAATATAAACCTTTTCCACCTACATTCTTTCAATATCTTTTTAGGATTATGATGCTATAGTGTCATAAAAACACATTATTTTACAAAGCAGGATGTGTTTCAGAAATATGTAAATATTAGTATCTCAGGAGTAGGTTTGACAGCCTCCAGAGTGCTCCCAAACAACAGTAGTAATCAAATAACAAACTGAACTACTCCACAGGGATTTTGCAGAGTTTTAAACAGGAATTAATATGTTTACACACTGTATGACTCCACTGATATAGTGTTTTGAAACATTGGGTTGGGGTAGAGGAGAAGGAAATATGATCTAAAAAAATAATAAAAGACCCTTGTAATGCTGAAATTATGAAGTGTCTTCAATGTGATCATCAATACAGGAAATTACTTGTGATAAGAAAACTACTAAATTAAATACAAATGTCAGAACAAGTATAATTTGGGAAAACAGAGTAAGATGGGTTGACTGTATCGATGTTAGTAAGATGATTCAGATTTCATATTATATAGTAATGAAAAGTGTTTTCTTGCTAATTTTATTTAATACTATGTAGTCTTCAAAAGTTTTGTCATATATTTAATGTTATAAATTAACTTTTTTAAGAAAATGTATTTGGCACACAGGGTCTACGGGGTCTCACTATGTAGATTAAACTTGTAGTGATTCTCCTGTTTTCAGCCTCCCAAGAGCTGGGATTATAGCTTCCCAGTCTCAATCACTGTCTCAGCATGCCCCAGGGATGAGGCCAGCATGGCAGGCCCAGGATCGAATCCTGGTTCCTGCGCTCTGCCTGAGTAGGTGTTTTACTCTGTTGAGCTATTTGGTTAGCGCTTTATTTTATAAATTAAAAAGTAAAATTTAACCTTTATCATTGTCCATTTCATTGAAGAGGATCACAATTTAAAAAATAAACTGTCTGAGGCTCAGGAGATCGCTCGGTGGTCTAAGCTCCTGCTTGGCAAACTGAAGAACCGGGTTTGATCACCGGGTCCACCTGCCATGCTGGCTACTGTGCTGGCCCTGAATCCAGCATGGTGGCGCATGCCTGCAATCCCAGCACTGGGGAGACAGAGACAGGAGGCTCACCAGGAGGAATCTGACCTGCATTGCAAGACCCTGGACAATATAAATTAATTAATTAATTAATTAATTAATTAAAAAATAATAAACAATATTGATCAAAGTTTAAAAAGTGAATAAAGTATATGTAATATTTTTAAATATTTAATAAAAAGCTGAGAGTGGTGGTGCACACCTATAATCCCAGCACTTGGGTGGCTGAGACAGGAGGTTGCCTATGATGAGTTCAAGACCAGCCTTGGCTACAAAAGTAAGCTCAAACCCTGCCTGAACTGAACAGCAAGACTCTATCTCAAAAAGACAAAAAAATTAATAAAGTATAGTGTTCATAGTTTGACATTATTAATACTTAAAGCAACACTTAATTACTATTATTTTATTTATTTATTTATTTATTTTTTTGTGGGACTGGGGTTTAACTGCATGACCTTGCACATACCAGGCAGGCACTTGTGCCATGGAGCTATTTCCCCAGCCCCCTAACAAAACTTGTTTTTTTTTTTTTTTTTTTTTTTTTTTTTTTTTTACAAAAAGCCTTAGACCACCAAGCTACCACCCAGGCCCCTGCTTAGGCTTTTTATAAATACTAACAATAAATAAGCATTCTGAAACTCAATGTAAATATCCATTTATGACAATCACATTATAATACACAATATTAATATTAATGCCCTTCACCTATACTCTGGTGATATTCATTTCCATTTATTTATTTATTTATTCCATTTAAACATAAGAAAAGCAAATATACTATTATACTATGATGAAATGATGAATGATTATGAGGTACAAACTGACAATATTAGCACAACTCAATGTTTCATTTATTAAGTTGTTTGTTTTGAGTTTGTGAATTTTTAGCCAAGCATATAAACTAATACCACATACAAATCCCGCATTGCTATTTATGTGAACAGTCATAATAGAGACTTGAAAAGATTTCTCCTTTAAACAAAAGCCTTCTTATGACAGATTCCTATCAGCTGGCTGGACCTTAGCAAAGCTCTTCACTTTGAACAAGTGCCAAAATTAACACACTTTGTAATGCAAATGCAGTACTTAATACTGAAGAGTGTTTGATGTTCAGTGATATTAATTCTGTGACGTCTTTTTCAATTTATTTTTTATACTCTTTCACAGAGACAAAGGAACCAGTTCTTGAATGTGGTTGTTTCAGCTCTTGAAGGAACTTTTGAATAAGTCAGTGCATCAATATCCAGGGTGAACAATTGAGGACAGTAATCAAACACTGAACAAAAATATTTGGCAAACTTATTAAAAGAAAAACCAACTTTGCATACATAAGATAGGTTTCCATTATGATTTTACTATTATTCTTTAGGTAACATTCTAGCATAGTGGCACTTGCTTTTTGTTTTCTCAAAATTAGTATGTTTCAGTGAAAATGGTAAATATTTATGATACAAAAACAGGTCAAACAAATTATATAAAAGGGCACTAATCAAATATCCATGTTGGAAAATATAAAATTATTGATATCCAGCAAGATAAATGATTATTGACACTTGAACTGCCTCATGAAGAAAAGACAATGACAAAGAAAAACAAACTAGTATTTTTCAAAGGAAGTGATAGAGAGGGGTGGGGACTGGTGTACAGGACAGACGATAGACATGGAGGAAATGAAGGCTAACAATAGACTTACAAAGCAGAAAACAAAACACCAAAATATCCTACATCATGTTCCCAGGCAAGGTAAGCTTGGAAATGAAGGACTTCAAGGTGGGAAAGGTAAGACGGCAGCCTTCAGCAGTCCCCAGCAGATAGATGCCTATAAACTTGGAAAGCTCTAAATGTTTGCATGTCTTGTCAAAAAGTACACGAACCTTGAAAGATAGACATAGGGAAAAACATTCGTAGCATTTTCATGTTTGGAATAGGACTAATTATGTAAGCAATCTCATTTTTTAATGTTTTATATCACAGGTGCATGGATTATAAATTGTTCTGCTGATGTGACTGAACTTACTGTCTCCAGGTTTGTACTGGGGATGCTTATAAGGTTCTTACAACAGAATATAAAAATTATTTCATACAAGTTCACTGAACCCAGCACAAATGGTAGCTATCAGTCTCCTTGCTTTATAGCATCTATTTGGATTAAACATTACCATCATGCATATAGTAACAATGATAGATGTTCACAAGTTTCTTCAGCTAATTTCATGTTGTACGACTGCAAATTTTATGACTTTTGAAAACTTCTCTTTCTTTCTTTCTTTCTTTCTTTCTTTCTTTCTTTCTTTCTTTCTTTCTTTCTTTCTTTCTTCTTTATTTGGTAATAGGAATCCAACTCAGGACCTTGGCAAGCACTTTATTCCACTGAGCTATCTCCTTGGCCCCACAAATCTATTTTCATTTAGTAAATATTGGTGTGGGCCTTCCTACGCACCTTGTACCATTGAACTCTTGAAAATGCGCCCTCAGCTCATCTGCCGCTGTAACCCTACACGGTGTGATTTGGAAGTGCAGCAGTAGAACAGTTAGAAACCGCAGACAGTCGTCCTGAAAGCTGGGCTCCTGTGCAATGCTGAGCTGCTTCTCAGGGCACAGTGTGAAGCCACAGGCAGTGCGCAGAGCCTGTGCTCACAGCCTATGTCACTTTTGAGCCCTCTGGTAAAAATAAATAAATAAATAAATAAATAAATAAATAAATAAATAAATAAAATTTTAAAAAAAAAGATCTAAGAGGGGACCTGGAAAAAATAAGGAGAAAAAAGAAGCTGTTCTCTTTACAGGATTTTTAGTCACTTTAGAGTAATTCTTTTATTTTTCCAGCTTGTAGCTACTTGCCTGAGAATTGGACTGATAGTCCCAGTTTTATTCACTTGGGCGTTATTTTATGCTCCAATTCAAGTCTTTCGTCTAACACACAATGCACCCTCTTTATTCTCACGTTTGCCATCCTCGCACATATAAAACAGCCACAGAATTCTCTCCTGAGACACGATGAATGAATTTATTGGTTATATCTCTATTTCTGGGTGACTATATTCTGGAGTGGAAAAAGACCCACTAATTACTCTGTTTTGTTAGTTTACATAAAGTAACAAAATGATTAATTTCATATAATGTGAGGCATAGTTCATAAAATAAATATCTAATGTTTCTGACTGGCCAGAGCATGTGATATTTCATGTGAATTAATTGATCTCTAGAAATTAAGTTACTGTCTTAGTTACTTTTCTCTCATTGCTAGGACAAATACTTGACACCGAAAATGAAGGAAGGAAAGGTTTATTTAGCTCACAATTACTGGAGTTTTCAGTCCATACTTGGCTGGATTCAAGGCAGAGAGGCACATGGCAGAGAGCAGCAGTTCATGGCAGCGGAACAGCAGCAATGGTGACAGAGACAACAGACCAACCAGGGTAGCAGAGCAACAGCGCAAGTCTGTCTCTCTGTCTCTCTTTACATTACATCAGGCTCTCTGCCTTAGCCTATCCACCTCAGGATGCACCTATAATTCTTAGCAATACTCAGACCCATAATCTCATCAGTACTAAAACACGTAATCCCAGTGTCTCATGAGTCAAGTCTCAATCTATAGAAGTCCCCACCGTATGATTGCATGAGGCTTTGGGGGGACAACTAGACAATAAACCATAGCAACTACATTTTGTGTTTTCCTAATTCTGAAGCATGTTTTCTTTGGCATAGCATGTTGGCATTCAGGGACACATGCACATGTGTGTGTGTGTGTGTGTGTGTGTGTGTGTGTGTGTGTGTGTTTCCGTAACCATCTGAAAAATAGCTAGCATTGTTGAAACATAATGAGCTGTATTTATACACCCTATCTCACACTACTCATTTTATCTTGAAAGTTTGCTTGAAATAACTATTAAACCTAATTGTATCAGTTGGAAAATATAAGGAGTGTAGTCAGTAAATACAATGGTTGCTTTTCAGTATTACTTTCATAATAGTAAAACCAAATTTTAAAAATAGAAAATGAGCATCTGAACAGCCAAGTTTTATGCGAAAGCAAGGAAAACAGCAGCAATAGATTCATATAAATAGAACATGGAATCTAAAAATGTTAAAATTAGTATTAGGATAATATTATACATCTACTTTCAAATCAAACAAATAAATGCTAGGTTTTCTTTGGACCATCCCTATAACATTGGAAAAAGCAAGTATTTTAATGGAAAGGAAAAATAAGCAATATCTTTATCCTTAGCTTTAGCTGAGTATTAGGTGCATTGGGTTTGACAATATAAATAAAATGAAAAATCAAAATGTTATCTCAGATAAATATGAATTGAAGCAAGTACATGAAAGAAAAACAAAATAGCATATGTTCAGAAATATCAAAATAAAATGCCATGATTGTAATTAGGCTCACCTTAATTGAATAGATTTCCCACTAACAGAAAAGTAATTAAAGGCCAGCAAGATACTCAGCAAATGAAGAGCCTGCTTAGGCAAGCTTAGGCAAGCACAGGAGATGGCCGTTCAAATCCCCAGCACCACAATGCCCTGTCCCCAGGATACCCTGAGCCAGTCACAGAGTCTAGGTGTTTTGACGCACGCTTGTAATCCCAGTGTTCGGGAGGCTGGAAACAGGGGGATCACTTGGAGTCTGAGCTGCATAGTGAGACCCTATAACAACCAAATACATAAAAAAAGAAAAGTAATTACAATGCCACATGCACATAGCAGAGCAATGTAAACTTTTTACTGAATTACAATCCAATCCTTAGCACACAGGCAGTTCATCCTCTGGGAAATGATTGGGTTCAGAGATAGTAATAAACAGACTAATTTGATTAATTTTATCCAAAACCTTTTAGACCCCCTTTCATTGGTAGGATTCTTATAAACACTTCCTTAATGTATAGAATGAGTACACATTTTCTTTTCATGAATAACGACCACACTTTAGTTCCTTGAAAGAACACAAATTTTGCATCTTCCACATTGGAAGCCAGACTCCAATTGTCTGTATTTTCTTAGCAGACTAAAGTCAGCATTCACTGGGACTAGGTTCTCAGCTGGATCGAGGTCCTTATCAAAAATCATTCAGGTTTTAGTGTGCTCTAATTCCTTGAGGTTGTAGGACTCAGGTCACGGGTTCTTGCATGCTATTCGTCAAGGGTTACTCCAAGTTCACATACTGTCTTTGGACCCTAGTAAATCCAGCCTCTTCCTCAAACCCTTCCATACTGACAAACCTTAGTAAGTTTTGAGTCCCTTGCAAAGGTTCTCTGAAGACATTAAGCCCTCTAGGGGAAGCTCTTGTCTCAGTTACTTTTCACTCACCACTGGAACAAAATATCTGGTAGCCGAAATGAAGGCAGGAAAGGTTTTTTTTAGCTCACAGTTAGTGGAGGTTTCAGTCCATACTCAGCTGACACCAAGCACAGTGAGGCACATGGCAGAGAGCAACAGTTCATGGTGTCAGTGGCAAACAGCAGAGAGAGAAGGGTGGAGTAGCAGCAACAGTGGCAAGCATGTTGCATTCAGGCTCTCGGACCCAGTCTGGGTGTAGGACTCACACCCATAATCCCAACACCACTTGCTTCCACTGGAACACACCACTGGACCAGGAATTAATCACAAACTAGAAGTCCACCCCACAACTGCATGAGGCTTTGGAGGGACCATGAGACTCAAAACATAACACCCTTTCTGTGATTTAAAAATCAACTGACTGCTAACATGATCACAAGAGTGAAAGCTCAACATGTTTACAGGATCTGCTCATGTTCAGGAGCAGAGCATCACACGGGGTACCTTCAGGGAGAGCAGGGATCTCAGGGGCTATTGTAAGAACTGTGCCAACAACAGTGCACATAGCCACTAGGGTGTTTTGTATTGATATATCAGGCATATTTGCTTCATTGGAATTTTATTAATGTGTTCCACAGTTAGACAGGTCTTTAATTTCAAGGACTCTATGAAGTGCTATTTTTTAATCTTTCCCCAAATCGCTTACATCAAAGTAACTAGATTGCAGAAAGACAAATAAAAAATAAATAAATAAATAAAGTAGTTGGAAATAAGGTCTGAGCTAAGCTTGGCATAAGACAGTCACCAAAATAATTACCCTATTAAGAGTCCTAAGAGTACAAATGTCATCTGAGAAACTACTGGGTCAAATTCACAAACAGTGAATCTAACAGATACAGTCTTTGTTGTGGTTTGTATCTAGTTGTTTCCGCAAAGCCTCACGTAAATTATTGGGCTGTCAAGCATGGGGCTCGAAGGGTGGGGCTTGAGGGGGCATGGCCAAGAGAGGCACAAACTGTTAAAACTGACCGCACGTGCTGTGAGAGCTCCCCCACCCCCACCCCATGCGGCAGTTTCACGCAGAGATATGGAGCAGATCATCCTGGACAAGGCAGCGCCCCAGCCTCTCCTCCAGACCCTATAAAGCAGGGCCAGGATCTTGAAACCTCTGGTAACTGTGAGCTAAATCAACCTTTCTTCCTCTAAGCTTGTGTGTCCGGTATTTGTCTCAGCAACCACAGAACACTAAGGCAGCCTCCTCTGTGGGTGTTTTCACAGTCCCCAAGTGTA
The DNA here is from genome assembly GCA_004027025.1 of Myocastor coypus. Taxonomy (NCBI): domain Eukaryota; kingdom Metazoa; phylum Chordata; class Mammalia; order Rodentia; family Myocastoridae; genus Myocastor; species Myocastor coypus. Next base: position 13,154 of record PVJA010045304.1, read on the forward strand.
CTTAGCTCCTGGAAGAAACTGTCACAGTACATCTCTGCTCTGAGGGAGAATATTAGTGTAGAACAGAATTGGTAGAAGTTTCTAGCACTATCTTTTCTTCCCAGCCAAACAGTAAATCAGAAACACTGCAGCATCCTGAATCAAAGACTTAAAATTGGTGCCAGAGTCAGAGACTTTAAAGAGTTAAGCTTTGAGATCCTTTTGCATATCTGCATTTAACTCACTGCTTGTGGCGTATAAAAAAAAAACCAGGGGAACCTTCATGAATTTAATTGACTGCTTTGGTGTATTTACTAGAACAGAGAAACATATCGTATAGTGCTTGCTTTGTACCTGTAATACACACAATTAATATTCCCACAAAAAATGTCTATTACTTGACCCCTAAAATGTTTAAGTATGTCAGGTTATGTGGCAAAGGGGAATTAATGTTTCAGATTACGATTGTTAAGTAGAAAGCTGTTACGATTTGTGTCTCAATGTTTCCCCAAAGCCTCATGCAGTCATGGAATGGACTTCTAGAGTTTGTGGTTAACTCATATTCCAGCGCTAGGGTTATGACTCTGAGTGCTGCTGGGATGGTGGGCGCAAGTGCTGAAACTCTCCTGGGGTGAATAGAAGAGGAGAGAAGAAACCTCTCTGCTGCCACTCCTCCCTTTTTTGCTCTTGCTGCTTACCAATTTTCCCCCACCAAGAATTGCTGCCCTCTGCCATGTGCCACTCTGCCTTAGAGTCAACTAATATTGGCTGAAACCTCTCCAAATGGTGAGCTTAATAAACCTTTCTTTTCAGAATTATGAATGTCATGTATTTTGCCCCAGCAAAAAGTAACCGAAAAGGAACGGTCAGAAACTAAATAAATAAATAAATAAATAAATAAATAAATAAATAAATTCAGATTTATGTTTTTCCTTTTTCTTCTTTTTAAAAAAATTATCAATTTTAATGAGAAAGAAATGACAATGAGATAGTTTCAAAACAGGTTAGTAGCATAGCTACAATAATTAATACAATGCATATTGTTGTCTTCATAGTAGTTATTCAGAGTAAAAGATACAGACACAATATCATGTCTAAATACTACTAGTACAAATCTTTCTTCTGACTGAACTAAAATAAAGTAGCTTTATATAGTCAAAAAAGTCCAAAAGAGTAGTGGGTTATCAGTGGTACTGGCAATATGAATACAGAAATTTATTTATATAAGAAGATTAACTTGGGGCTGGGAAGATAGCTCAGGGGCACAAGTGTGTGCCTGGCAAGTGCAAGGTCCTGAGTTTGATCCCCATGTCCAAAAAAAAAAAAGATTAATTTGGATTACATGGTGAGTCCACTGTAATCACAAGGGTTTTTAGAAGTAAAAAGCTGCATGGGACAAAAAGCAGAGATGTGAATGGCAGCGACTTTGTTTAATATTGCTGGCTGTACAGATGGAAGAAGGGGGTCGTGTTTCATGGGAGGTAGATGAGCCCTAGATATTACAAGAAGTAAATAAGGGAATGTCCTTGATGACCCTACCCTCAAGAGATATCCACCCTTCCAATACTTTGATATTAGTTCAATGAGATCTATTCTCCCATTCTGCATAACATTAAGATGATGAATTTATATGGTTTAAGTAAATAAGTTGTGGTAATTAGTCACAGCAGAAGTAGAAAATTAATGCAGTAGTTATTAATCTAGTGACTGAATTTTGTTTCATGGCTCATCAGGAAAGAAAATCGAAACATTAATTAGGATGGAAAAAAGGGTAGTATTTGATGTTGCCCTAGAACTGTGCTAAGTCAGCTGTATTCTATCTGAAGGATCTTGATTATATGGTCATTCTTTGAAACATATTTCTGACTCTTTGCTGAAAGAAAGAACATCTTCTCAATACCTTGATGAGTACTTACTAGATCAAAGATCCTGAGCATTTATAAATTGTTAAGAAATCCAAGTATCTGATACACGCCAGGACATCAGAATTGCCAGCCAGTAAGAGTCACAGTGCTAAACAAATTGTTTGGTCGTTGAAAATTATGTACCATAGTTGGAAGTATTGTTGTGGCTTATAAAAGAAGATGAAGAAGTTTAGAGGAGGGGTCAGGGCAGAAGGCAGCTGTATTAGTTACTTTTTTGCTCGTTGCTGGAACAAATACCCAACACTCAAAATGAAGGAAGGAAAGGGTTTTTTAGCTCACAGTTTGTGGAGGTTTCAGTCCATATTCTGCTGGCCCAAGGCTGAGTGGAACAGAGCAGAGAGCATCCAGTTCATGGCGGCAGAACAGCAACAAAATGGCAGCAGAGGCAGCCAGTCAATCAGGGCAGCAGAGCAACAGCAACAGCTAGAGCTCCAGTCTGTCTCTCTGTCTCTCTTTATATTACATTCAGGCTCTC
>PVJA010045305.1:0-15735 GCA_004027025.1 Myocastor coypus
CTTACCCTCAGCGGGTGCGCAGGCTCAGCTCCCAGCGGTGGGGTTTGGGCTGGGCTGGGACAGGAAGTTAGTCTCGGGAACGCAAAGGCGGGGCAGAGGGGCGCAGGGGCTTACCCGCAGCGGGTGCGCAGGCTCAGCTCCCAGCGGTGGGGTTTCGGTTATTATTATTTTGATTAATAATGTAATCAGAAAAAAGCCACAAAGCTGGAACAAAGAAGGTTTATTTAAAAAACAACAGTAAAACATCTGGAAATCAGTAAATCTAACATTGTTACAGTCTGTTTAACACACTCTTTTATTAATTCTGGTGAGAAATGAAGACATAACACACCTACAAGAAGATTCCAAAGGAAAGGGCTGTATCCTAAATTGTGTATCTACTCATGATTTCTGTGGTACTTATTTTCCTCACAATTCAAGTCCTAGAAGAACTGAGAGTAGCATGGTCCTCCTAGTCTCCCCTGAGAGAGCAATGTTCGGCAGCGCTCTGTGTCCAAACCACTCTCCCGCACCAATGCCCAGGAAGACTTCCTAGTAAGCTATTCCATGCTGCTATGGTTACTGTGTTGTTGTCCCCCAAGGCCACATGCAGTCCATGGGGCATGGCTCTAGAGTTGGTGATTAACTGATGATCCAAGGTTGGGATTATGGGTCTGAGTACTGCTGGTATTATGGGTGTGAGCGCTGCACCCATCTTGGGCATGTAGCCTGAAGACAATATAAGGAGGAGAGAGGCTGGCCTCTGTCATGGCTGCTCCTTCTCTGCCCTTTCATTCTTGCTCTTTTGGCTGTTTTCCACTGCCATGAACTGCTGCTCTCTGCCATGTGCTATTCTACCTTGGAGCCAGCAAGTATGGACTAAAATCTCCACAAACTGCAAGTTAAATATATCTTCCCTTTCTTAGTTTTGGGTGCTGAGTATTCTGCTTCAGCAACAAGGAAAAAGCAACTAAGACACATTCTATAGCAAAAGCCTCTAACTAGCTGTAAGGCTCAGAGAACTGATCTATAAGATGCCCAGGTATGTAAAATAATGGCTATCAAGCCAAGTTTCCTAGACTCCATCCTGTGAGCTATAAACAATGATCATCATCCCAATATTTTCCATGAAGAATTGAAGGTGCATTCCCCGGGGAAGGTAAAAGGGACTATGTAAAAATATAGTGTGATCTAAGTGCTCTACCATTGAGCTTAACTCTGTATTTAAATTCTGAACAGTCTAGGGGACCGGTGTTCACTTGAACAGAGGTGTGGAGCTTACAGATCAGGCTCAGAGCTTACCCATTCCCTGTAACATGAGTTACTTGAATGAATGTCTTTCCTAGAATTCAAGTAGCAGGAAGACAAAGACTACTTTGAAGTTTCAGTGTGAGTTATGGGAACTGCACAACCAGCACAACCGCCCGTGCACACAGGAGCCTACTTTAAAGTGGCTTCTAAAGCCCGAGGAGAATTCATCTGCTTGACTGTTGTGGAGCCATTCTGAGCCATCTCCTGAAGACTCATGAATGTTTCAGGCAGTTTTATTTACAAACTTATGCAAGTGTGTTAAATCAATTTGCTAAATATTATTGTATAGCAATATCGTGTTAAAACCATGCTGCAAACACACACTGAAAAAGCAGAGGTACATAATGGTTTTGTAACCCACTTGGTGTTTTAAAAATTTGTTATCCACAGAGGAATGTTCAATAGAGAAGTACAAGTAATGTGGAAACCCTCGAGTGGCTAGTGATTGCATCCCTCTGGTGGGCTTGGGGGTGCCTCAGGGCAAGACAGGAACCACACGGCTGAACTCCAGGACCCACTGCTTCCCCACTGCACACATGCAAATCTGTGTTTCAAGAATCCTTCTCAAAGCCATGTATTTTCCATGTATAAATTAGGAACTCAATTTTGATAATTTGGCTGAGTGTCTCTGTAAATTGCTCTTTCTTTGTCATTTAGAATGTCACAGCTGTTCTTGTCACAAGAAGGACAAAGAACAGAAAGACAGCCCATTTAGTCTTTGTTCTTTGCCCTTGTATTTAAAAAGGAGAGAAAAATAGGCAGAGGAAAAAGGATCCTGTTTTTTCCTCGAAGAGTGATTTATGTGTTCTTTTCTTTGCTATGATGCATTCTTGTATAAGCCCAGGTCTTGACACCCACAAAGCCCAGTTGCATGGTCTAAGCTAAGGATCTCCCTGTCCCCCACCACCCTTTAAAAGAGACAGGCTTGTGTATTTCCCCTGGAGTGATGTATCTACTGCCATCTGACAAAAGTAGTTTTTGCAACACTGTGCTTCTGAGCTCAACACCGAAAGGCAGAGGGGGCTGCAGTTGTTTAGACCAGGCTTGTGCTACAGCCTTCGGTGACTGTACGTGAACACGCCTGCTAGACGTGAAACGGAGTCACTTTCATGGAGCTTTTCCAGGTCTGCACCCCATGGGCAAGATCTCGATTCTGCCACTGCCTTCTCCATGCTCTTCCTAGCGCCTGCCCTTTCTGGCCCTGCTTCTTTAAAAGCCCTGCTGACAGACTTCAGAACTCCTTAAACTACTAAACAACTTCATCCCACCCTTCCTGAAGCCAGTAAGGATGTTTGCAAAAACTCAAACAGCCTGGGGAGGAGTCAGGAAGTGAACCAAAGAACGTAAGTTGTCATTGTTTATAAGCTAAAAACACTGCTGACATTTTATTCTGGGTTGCTTGTTTGGGTTGTAAAGTGAATGCGGCCCCTCCCTAGGAAACGCTGACCATTCACAGCTATCATTCAGAGAAACTAACTCTGTAATGTCTGGCCACAAGCCTCAGGGGGCCATGAGAGGAGACCAGTGATGAAAGGATGGCAAAAATAATTGCTTGCCTAGTACAGGGTCAGAGGGAAACAAGGATAAATTTAGAACACACTTCACAGAGTGTCTTCAATTTGGGAGCTGCCAAGCACTTTGGCCACTGAGAAACTAGAGATTAACGTAGTTTGGGAATGCTGTAAAACTTTTATCACCTTAAAACTGAAAGAAAAACGAAAGGAGAATATTCTATATAAAACAATTCTGGCAGCATTTAGCATCAAATAAAGGATAAATAGGACCAAGAAGTAGTCACAAAATACCAATGTTTCCTTGATTAAAAAGTGAATGAAAGATTCATATTGTCCTTGTGTATGAGACAAAGAAATGCATTTGAAGATGATCACTATAGTGTGGGTTTGGAATGTCCCCCAGAGGCCCATGTATTAAAGCTTGAGCCACAGCATAACCTCGCTGGGAGGTGGTGGACCCTTTAGGAGGTGGGGACCAGTGAGAGGTCTTACAGGGCATGAATACATTCCCTCCTATGGGACCATGGGACCCTAGGGGCTTCCTTTCTTTCCCTCCCATCCCTGGAGATGAGCATGGCTGCTGCCCCACGCACGCCCCCACACAAGGTCACCACAGGCTCCCTGCAATGGAACCATCAGTTATGAAGAGAAACCTCCAAAACTGTAAGTCAAAGCAAAGATTGTCCCAGCGGTGTGGTACAGGAAGAGAAAGCTGACAAACAATGTAACAGTGGATTGTACAACACGTACAGCAAAATGATACCTTATACTCATCTAGGTGAACACTCAGGCTATCACAGTTATGTACTGGGGACAGATTGTCCAGTTTAATCCATTCTGTGCTCCAAGGATCAGACTGAGGACCTATGAAGTCAGAGATTTGGGTCACTGTTTCCCAAGACAGATAGTGAGTGAAGTTATAAACAAAGGGAGAGCCATCAGATGTCAGGTGAGAGGGGGAGGAGCTAGGAACCAGCAGTTGAGTACTCAGAAATGCCAGCTGGGATAACTCTTGATGAGTCACTGCATATGCGTGCTATTTTTAGTCATTTACTTTTATCAAAGCTATTTATTATGAACGCATTACAGAGAGGCTTAAAATAAATTTAAAATTCTACCATTGGACTAATATGGCTATGATTGTTAAAGAGAAAGACGTTATGTGCCAGAACCCTAGATCACTGTAAACAGAATTAAGCAGCTACTAGAATTTTGTCTGAGAGAAATCATTGCCCTCAGTATTCAAAATTTCAACTAAGTGAGCCGGGTGTGGTGGCTCACACCTGTAATCCCAGCACTTGGGAGGCTGAGGCAGGAGGATTGATGCGAGTTCGAGACCAGCCTGGGCTACAAAAGTGAGCTCAAGGAAGGCCAGCTTCAACTGCATAGCAAGACCCTGTCTCAAAAAGACAAAAAAAAAAAAAAAAAAAATTTCAACTAATACTTTTGGGAGCTGAGAAGAAACAGACTCACAGCCAGCTATTGCCAAGCATTTCTCTTTAAGCCTCGCTTTCTGTCCCTGACCAAGTATCTCTGCTCCCACTCATGTTTCATCGCCGCCATGTTAACCACATCACCAGAGCACGCTGAGCTCTGAGACTGAAGATCTCCCCATGAAACTGAGATTACTGGACAAGGAAAGACAGAACTGCATCATTATCCACAGCTTGGCCTTCGTTTTGGTACACATATGCCAACAGAACTACAGAGGAAGCCATGCCCACACTCAATCCTGCTCATCCCACTTGGGATGCTGCTTTTCACGATAGACTTCAGTTTCTGCTTTCAAAGGGAAAACCAGAAGCAGAAAATATCCCACCTAAAGTGGCTGCTACCACTGTGACATAGTGCTTGGTAGGAAGAAAATAGCCTGAGGGCTTCCTGTTTTTAATATCCAATGGGTTCTTTAAAAGATGGTGTCAAACAATCCCAGGACATCTTGAGGGCAAAGCATTTGAAAACACTCTGGCCTTAGAATATGCTGTAGACTACCATCTTTCTGCCTTGAACACAGAGCTAGTTCCTCTTCTTTCAGTGGGTTCAGAGCACCGTGTTTATTCTCCTTAAAGCATCATTGACTTCTCCCTCAAGTCCTACTTTCGATAGTCAAGCAAAAAGAAAAAAACATTCCAAGGTGAACTTGCTTGGTTGACTTCATGAGCTAGGGATACAGCATTGGCTCATCATTAAATCGTAAGCAAAGAGAACCTACTTTCCTGGCTTCCTAATACAGCAGAGGACAGTGATTCCCAATTCCCTGAGATATGACTCAAGTCTACAGTGAGGTTCCTGAGTTTTTTGCAGAGCCTATTGCATTGAAAAACAATGAATTTCTCTATATTCAAAAACATTCACACATTACTAAGTTGGCGAAGTATATTTTTGCTTTGTAGTGGCTGTGCACTAAATTTTGGACTCCCAAAATTCATATTCTGAAGAGCTGTAACCCCTGGAATCTCAGGATGTGATTACATTTAGAAACAGTATCCTAAAGAAGTGATTGAATTAGCTAGCTGTGGTAGCACACACCTGTAATCCCACCACTCAGGAGAGTGAGGTAGGAGGAGCCCTGTGAGTTACAGGCCAGCCTGGAGTACAGAGTGAGCTTAAGGTGAGCCTGAAGTGAGACCCTGTCTAAAACATTAAAACCAAGAAACCCCTCCCCTAAAACAGAGGTGGCTGACTTAAAATGAGGTCATGTGGGGACCCTAATTCATTCTGATTTGAATCTGTAAGAGTTCAAGAGACAGACCCCAGGCATTCACTCACAGATGTACAAGCAGGCAAAGCCTAACAAGAAGGCAGCCATCTAAAAGCAGAAGGACATGTTCCCAGAGGAAGCCACTCCATCTTGACAGTTGGTCCTGGGCTTCTAGCCTCCAGAGAGAGACATTTTATATCTGTAGTGCGAGCCACCTAATTTGGGATATTTTGTTTTGGCCCGGGGAAGTTAATATGCCCCTCATCTTCTATAAGAAAAAAATATTTGGAAAATATCAATCTATCAGCCAAATGTTTAAATTCCGGTAATCATATTCAAGGACATAGTTGGACTACATCGACCCGTATTTTATTTTACCTACTTGTTTCTCGCTAACACATACAAATCAAGATACTTAAGGACCAGCCAGATAGCTCAGTGGATTGAAGCACACACTTAGACAGGCTCAGGGACCAGGGTGTGATCCCCAGCTTAGTGCTTGAACCACCCCAGGGCACTTTGAGACTGTGACTGAGATTGGGCATGGTGGCACATGCCTATAATTCCAGCACTAGGAGTGCTAAAAACAGGAAGGACCACTACAAGTCCTATCAGTGTAGTGAGATCCTCTACTAAATACACTTAAAAGAAGAAGAAGAAGAAGAAGAAGAAGAAGAAGAAGAAGAAGAAGAAGAAGAAGAAGAAGAAGAAGAAGAAGAAGAAGAAGAAGACATACCTAACTGGATATGTCATGTAAGCCTAAAAATATAGAAGAGTAATTGTTTGACTGAATTTTTAAAAAGTGAAACAGAAAGCTGGTTTACTCTCACAACTCAAAGGGAAAAATGAGGACATTGATCTTCCCACACTTTATTTCTCTTGCTTCTTTGTTTCTTTCTTACTTTCCTTTTGTTATGACTTGTGTCTACCTGTCCCCTAAGCCCTCATACAGTCATGGGCCAGCTTCAGGATTTGTGATTAATTCATGATTCAAAGCTGGTATTAAAGGTGTGAGTGCAAGCCGGGCGTGGTGGCGCACGCCTGTAATCCCAGCACTTGGGAGGCGGAGGCAGGAGGATCGGTGCGAGTTCGAGACCAGCCTGGGCTACAAAAATGAGCTCAAGGCCAGCCTCAACTGCATAGTGAGACCCTGTCTCAAAAAGACAAAAAAAAAATAAATAAATAAATAAAGGTGTGAGTGCTACACCCATTCTGGGGCAGATAATCTGAATACAATGGAAGGAGTGAGAGGGGCCTGTTGGGTGCTCCAGCTGCTGCTCCCTTTATTCTGCTATTTTCTGCTTCCATGAACTGTTGCTGTCTGCCATATGCCTCTCTGCCTTTGAGCTACAGTGTGGACTGAAACCTCCACTAACTGTGAGCTAAATAAATCTTTTCTTCCTTAATTTTGGGTGTTGGGTATTTTCTCCTAGCAAAAAGAGAAAAGTAACTAAGATACCTTTCTTCCTCCAGATTCATAACTGAAAAATTAATATTAATAACTCTAGCTCAATATATATATATATATATATATATATATATATATATATATATATTTTTTTTTTTTTTTTTTTTTTTTTTTTTTTTTTTTTTTTTTTTTTTTTTTTCTGGTAGTACCGGAAGTCAGGTCCTACCCACAGCAGCCCTGACCAACCCACCAACCAACAAACAGGCGGGCACACAGGTAGGACCTCTTGGCCTGCAAACCCCTGCACCTCCACCAGAAATCAGCCCCCACTCACAGCTTATGATAATGGGCACATAGGCAGGAACACCAGGCCTATACCCCTGCACCACTGGAACTTCTACCTCACCCAGAACTGAGCTCTGGCATTTGTTGTGGATCCCAGCAGCAAAATTCCCTGCAGACAGGCTGGAGGTCAAACCCCACCAGCTAACCCAGGAGCTGAGTATCTTGCCAGAGGAGCACAGCAGCTCTCATCAAAAAGCCACAGCAGGAAGAAGCTGAACACAGCAGCGAGACCAGCAGGCACATCTGGACAAGACCAAACTTGGTAGATCCAGACCCAAATTTCAGTAGTCACTAACAGTATAACTTCACCAAATGTCTACACCATAAGTCAGAGATTATTGCTATACAGAATGATACAGACAAAGCACAAAATACAATCACAGGTCCCGAGCCCTACTAGGACAAATACAGGAGATGCTACCATAGAAGAAAATGGGGATCATGAAGCAGAAATATCTGAATTTGTAGCATCTAAACAAACAAATGCAGAAACATATAGAGGAACTTGGATCGGAGATAACCACTGAAGTAAAAAAAGAAATCTTTGAATTACTAGAGTCTGAAGTAATAAAGAAAAAATAAAACAGCTGAAGAAAAGTATAGAGGGAATCAGATCAGCAATAACCACTAAAGTAAAAAAAGACATCTCTAAATTAATAGTGTCAGAAGTAAAGGAACAACTACAGAAAGGTAGAGAAGAAATGAGAGCAGAAAGAATCTCTGAAGTAGAAAAAGAAATGGTAAACATAATGAAAGGCTTAATAAATGCCTCTAAAGAAGACACTGACAAAAAAGATTAGAGGAGAATAGAAAAATGATGGAATCATTGAATGAGCAATATAGGAAAGAAATAGATTGCACGAAACAGGTTCAAAGAGATACAAAAGAAAGTAAAATCGCAATCACAGGCTGGCAATATCATAGGAACAAAACCGAAGATAGAGTTTGAGATCTTGAAGACACAGTCATAGTTGGTGAAAAGGTAAGAACGCATCTCTTCAAAACAACCAGGATGCAGGAAAAAATAATTCAACATCTGCAAGGTGATGCAAAAATCATCAACACGAGATTAATTAGGAATCAATGAGAAAGAAGGAGTCAGTAGAAATGATATAAAAAGAATATGGGCAGAAGTAATAGCAGAAAATTTCCCAAATATGGAAAACAATCAAACATTCAGTTAATTGAAGCATATAGAACTTAAATTAACATCAACCCGACTAAAAACGCATCCACACATATAATAGTCAAGATCCCAGCAGAACAATAATACACTAAATGCTGCTAAAGAAAAGAAACAGATCACATTTAAAGGAAAACCCATCAGAATAATGGCAGATTTCTCTTCCCAAACTATGAAGTCAAGAAGAGCATGGAACAGAGTGCTTCAAGTCCTCCATGGAAACAAATTTCAGCCCAGACTGCTATACCCTGAAAAACTCCCTTTAAAGTATGAGGGAGAAGTGAAATACTTCCAAGAAAAGGAACAACTAAAGAATTTCATGATATCAAAGCCAACCCTATACACTAAAAAATATTTTAGAGAGGGACCAAAATGACCTGAACTCTACAAACGAGACCAGAAAGAACCCACGAAATAGGGTAACCAATTAAATAGGAGAAAATGGAGCAAACAGTAGTAAGTAAAAGTCATGTCAATTGTAAGTCAGTACATTTCAATTATAACCATCAATGCAAATAGACTCAGTACTTCAATTAAAAGAAGTAGACTGGCAGAGTGGATAAGGAAACAAAATCCAACAATGTGCTATATACAAGAAACACACTTAACTCATAAAGAAACTGATAGGCTAAAGATTAAAAGACAGAAAACAATACTACATGCCCCAGCACCTGAAAAAAAAAAAAAAAAAAAAAAAAAAAAAAAAAAAAAAAAAAAAAAAAAAAAAAAAAAAAAAAAAAAAAAAAAAAAAAAAAAAAAAAAAAAAAAAAAAAAAAAAAAAAAAAAGCAGGAGTAGCAATCCTTTTTTCAGACAGTCTAAACTTCAAACCAAGACTGATCAAATGAAATAAAGAAAGCTACAACATACTGGTAAGGGGAAAAGTCAAGACAAAGAGGTAACACTCATAAATATGTATGCATCCAACATGGGAGCACCAAGTTATATAAGACATATCTTAATAAACATGAAAAATCTACTATCCAATACCACAATCTTAACAGTAGACTTTAACACCTCCTTTATCCCAAAAAGAGAGGTCATACAGGCAAAAAAATTAGCAAAGAAGCAGTAGAATTAAACCAGATCTTGCAACAACTGGACTTAGTGGACATACACAGAGTGTTCCACACAACTACTTCTGAGTACACTTTTTTTTCAGCTGCACACAGCACATTTTCCAAAACAGACCACACACTAGTGCATAGGTCATGCTTAAGTATATAAAAAAAAAAAAACAGAAATTATTCCATGCATATTATCTGACCATAGTGCCATGAAACTGGAAATAAATGACAAAAGATCACAAGAACCCCAGAAGTACATGGAAATTAAACAACACCATCGTCAGGACCCAGTGGGTTACAGATGAAATTAAATAAGGAATTAAATAATATTTACAATTCAATGAAAACTCAAATACAACCTACTGGAATTTATGGGATAGAGTGAAAGTAGTTCTTAGAGGGAAATTTGTAGCTCTGAACTCACACATTAAGAAAACAGAAGGGGAACACATAAATACTCTTATGCAGCATCTAAACCAACCGAGAAAAGGAAGAGCTAATGAAACCCAAAGCCCAAAGATGGGAGGAAATTATAAATATTAGAGCAGACATTAATTCAATGGAGACAAAGAAAACAACACAAAGAATTAATGAATCCAAAAGCTGGTTCTTTGAAAGATTAAATAAAACTTACAAGCCCCTAGATAAGCTCATCAAAAAGAGAAAAGAAGGACTCAAATTCAAGCAATAAGGAATGAAAAGGGTGAAATTACTATAGACCCAGCAGAGATACAGAGCATCATAAATAGCCATTTTGAGAATCTTTACTCTTACAGAATTGAAGACACAGATGAAATGGACGGATTCCTAGAAAGGGACAAACTACCAAAACTGAATCAAGAAGATACAAGAACTCTCAATAATCCAATAACAGCCAATGAAATACAAAATGTAATAAGAAGTCTAGTGATAAAGAAAAGTCCAGGACATGAGGGATTCACCACTGAATTCTACAAAAAATTGACAGAAGACATAATTCAAATACTCCTCAAACTCTTCAGTGAACTTGAAAAAGAAGCAATCCTTCCAAAATCATTCCTAGAGGCAAGTATTACACTGATACCAAAACCAGAAAGAGATGCAACTAAAAAAGAGAACTACGGGTCAATTTCTCTCATGAACATAGATGCAAAAATTTTCAATAAAATCCTCACCAGTAGAATACAGAAAATCATCAAGAAGATTATGCAGTATGACCATGTAGGATTCATTCTAGGGATGCAAGGTTGGTTTAATATATGCAAATCTATAAATGTAATACACTATATCAATAGAGCCAAAGCCAACAATCACATGATTGTCTTAATGGATGCAGAAAAGGCTTTTTAAAAACTCCAACACTTATTCATGTTCAAAGTCCTACAGAAAATTGGAATAGAGGGCCTCTACCTAAATCTGATAAAAGTCATCTATGAAAATTCGACAGCTCACATAATTCTAAATTGGAAAAATCTGAAGTCTTTTACTCTTAGATCTGGTACAAGACAAGGGTGTCGTCTATCACCACTCCCATTCAATATAGTTCTGGAATCACTAGCTGCAGCCATTAGACAAGAGAGAGAAACAAAAGGAATAAGAATAAGTAAAGACGAAGTTAAACTATCATTATTTGCAGATAACAAGATAATCTATTAGAAGACCCAAGAAACTCCACCAAGAAGCTCCTAGAACTAAAATGCAAGTTCAACAACATAGCAGAATACGAAGTCAACACACAAAAGTCAATAGCATCCCTCTAAACAAATAACAAACACACTGAGAGAGAAATTAGTAAAACAATACCTTTTATAATAGTACCAAAAAAATGAAATACTTAAGATTTAACCTAACTAAAGAAGCAAAAGGTCTATTTGGCAAAAACTACAGTACTCTGAAAAAGGAGATCTTAGAGGATTTCAGAAAATGGAAAGATGTTCCCTGCTCCTGGATAGAAAGAACCAACATTGTGAAGATGCCCATACTCCCTAAATTGTTATACAGATTTAATGCAGTCCCTATCAAAACACCATCAGCATACCTCACAGACCTGGAGAAATCATTCCTAAAATTTATCTGGAACCAGAAAAAGACCTAGAATTGCAAAGACAAACCTGGGTAACAAAGATAAGGCATGAGGCATTACAATTTCTGACCTAAAGTTATACTACAGAGTAACCATGATAAAATCAGCATAGTATTAGCAAAAAAATAGACCTGAGGATCGATGGAATAGACCAGAGGATGCAGAAGCAAATACAAACACATTCACCCACTTTATTTTTGACAAAGGGGCCAAACACAATTACTGGATGAAAGATAGCCTATTTAACAAATGGTGCTGGAAAAACTGGCTCTCTGCATGCCAAAAACTAAAGCTTGACCCGGTTCTATCACTATGCACTAAATCAAAGTCAAAATGGATTGAAGATCTAAATATTAAAAGAGAAACATTAAATCTCCTGGAAGAGAAAGTGGGAGGAAATCTTGAACACAACAGGGTAGGCAAAGATTCCATGGACAAAAATCAAAATGCATGTTTCACAGTTGAAAGAATCAACAACTGGAACATCCTTTGGCTCACGAGGTTTTCACATCAAAAGAAATTACCAACAGAGTGAAAAGAGAATCCACTAATTTCAAAAAATTTTAATTAATAAGTATACAGACAGAGGTCTTCTATCTAGAATTTATAAAGAACTAAAAACCATTAGAGTCCCTAAATGCAAATCCAGAAATTTGCTTCTGAGATGAACACATACTTCTCAGAGAAAGAAATTCAACAAGCCTATAAATACATGAAAAAATGCTCCACACCGCTAGGCATTCATGAAATGCAAATTAAAACAACACTTAGATACCATCTCATCCCAGAAAGAATGGTTATCAAAAAGAAATCAAGCAACAACAAATGTTGGAGAGGCTGTGGGGAAAGAGGAACCCTTCTCCACTGCTGGTGGGAATGCAGACTGGAACAACCATTATGGAAAGCAGTGTGGAGACTCTTTAAAAAACTAGAACTGGAAATCCCATTCAATCCAGCTATCCCCCTACTGAGAATTTTCCCAGAAGAACTGAAAACATCATATCAGAGTGCTGTGTACCTATGTTCATAGCAGTACAATACGTGATAGCCAAATCTTGGAAATAACCAAAATGCCCATCATCTGAAGAATCATAGAAAAAGATGTGGTATTTTTATACAATGGAATATTACTCAGCTATAAGGAATGATAAACTAGAAGACTTCATATATAAATAGATGTATCTTGAACATACTCTTATAAGTGAAATAAACCAGACCTACATGTGCAAATATCATATAGTCTCCCTAGTGTAAGAACTCAATAGAAGAAATAAAAATGGAAAGGCATAACACAGCTGAATGGAAACCAAGGACTTAAGTATTAAACAATGAAGTGCCTGCAAACAGCAAAGATAGGAAACATGGCAGGAGCAAAACCATGCAGTTATACACATAGGAGGAATTACATAATGGCCCTAAAAACCACCGAAATATTTTTCACACTGAGGATAGCAATGGGTAACACTAAAATTATGCTTGGAATGCCTGTCATTCTTGTCTTTTACATGTGTGCTGCTTCTAATGTAATTTCAGTTACTGCTATACTCTCTCAAGTAAATGATTGGTTTACAAGAAAACAAAAAAAAAGATACTAAATGAGAGTATGAGACTAAGACAATTTTTGTGGGATTGACCAGCTGCAATTTTTATATACTTAGATTTCTAAATGTCTGTGTAAAAATGTGTAACTGCTTTTATCACATTGTATAGGGATTTATTAGAATATCAATGGTTGGTGGAAAATACTGATTCCAAGTTAAGTGTAAGATATTTGATATTCAGAAAGACAGTGATGTTAAGCTCAAGTACCTATGTTATAGAGTAATAATATCATGAAGCTTCCCTTCTGGAGTGTTAAGAATGTAAGCTTACAGACCAAAAATTAGAGAAAAAGAAGGACTACAAAGCTTGCCAATATTTTGGCCCTAGCCCTTCAAAGTCAGTGAGGACTCAGGACATAAAAGAACCTGTGATTAACATTCTATAACTCATTGATTTCCTAACTTTTCTGTTCAAGGAGATTATGGGACCACAGGAGAAAGGGATTAATTAAATATGGTGTGCCTAATGAGAGTCACCTGCAGAGACAACATTCTCTCAGGCTTTCACAGAGAGCAAACTGGTGAAGCAATGGCTGTGACTCATCCAGACAGCTGACAACTGACAACAGTTCTACAAAGCACTGTACATAGTTTTAAAGTAAATCCTGAGGAGATTTGACTGACCGTGGGAAATACAAAAGCTTAAATCAACAGCTTCCAACGTTGCCAGTTCTGCCAATAATTCATTGTAATTATGGAATACTGGACTATGTATATAACTTCTTTCTCTTAGTTCAATGAGAAGAAATTTTTTTGTACCAACAGTGATTAGAAAAATTATCATGTCTACATCTTGTGTTCTGTATAACTACTAGGAGGACAGAAATGCACATTGTATTGCTTACTGGGAATGTACTACTAACGAGTTTTTGAAAATGTCAAATTATTATTTCTTATTAAAAGAAAAAATAAAGCAAATATAAAAGACATATATATATATATATATATATACATATATATGTATACACAAGGAGACATATATATAGGATAGATATATAGCTACTTTGTTTTAGTTTATTGAGAATAAAAGTTTGTAATAGTGTTGTTTAAAGAAGATATCAGGTCTGCAACTTTTCCTCTGAATACTATAAAGACAACAATATACATGGTATTAATTTTAACCATCCTACTAATTTATTTTGAAACTGTTTCATTGCTATGTTATCTTTTTTCTCATTAAAATGAATCTTATTTTATTTATTTATTTATTTATTTATTTATTTATTTATTTGTCTTTTTGAGACAGGGTCTCACTATGCAGTTCAGGCTGGCCTTGAGCTCACTTTTGTAGCCGAGGCTGGTATTGAACTCTCACTGATCCTCCTGCCTCAGCCTCCCAAGTGCTGGGATTACAGGCATGCGCCACCACGCCTGGCTAAAATGAATTTTTAAAATTCTAGTTCAAAGTTGTTCAAAAGGTAAGGTAAATTAACATAGTTGAATGTTTCTCAAGAGACAAGGGAAAATAAAAACCACTGAGTTGGGACCATAAGAGAAATAGGGACGCAAAAGGAGAAGGAGGCTAACAATCATGTAGCTCTTAACACGATATTCGTCTGTGCCCTCAGCACTTTGCATGGAAAATCTCACTGAAATTACAGGATAACCTGTTGAGATAGGAAGCACTACTGACTTCATTTTATGAGTGCTGTTATTAGTATTTCATAAAGGTGAATTTACTGTCTAATTCACCATGCTAGAAAGCAATAGAGTGGATAAGAAGAAGAGGGAAACTCCACAATCCGAATCCTAAACTCCCATGGACTCCAAGATAATATGAACTTTCCTATTCTAGGTGATGAATTTATGTTAATTTTGCATGGCACCTTGATACTTATGTTCATATACAACAAAGATAGAAGTTACTAGTGTATATAATATATAAACAGAAGCACAACATATAAAATGTATCTAGTATAATAATTTATAACATATAATATTTATGTATTCTTCTATTCAAAAGACAAAGAAATACTGGCTGGACAAATTAAAACAAACCAATAGAAGGAGGACTCTGCTACATGAGTGAGTCGCATCAATTAGTGCCTGCTAGGAAGTGAAGAGAGCTCCAGGTCCCAGAGCCTCTGCCTTCTGTGTGGAGGATATGGAGGTTGGAAGGTATGGCTGGCCCAGCCTGTCCTGGGGGTGGGGTTGGTGCAGCATGTGGTGCGGGGGACTGAGTGGTGGTCCCTGTGGCTGCCTGAGCTTGCCTAAGCAGGTGCTTTAGACCACTGAGCCATCTCGCCAGCCCGAGGTCAGAACATAGGTGAGAAAGCAATCTAAACTATTTTCCTTTATATGCACTGAGAGTATACTCTCTACCCTGTCCTTGATATTTCTTTGGTGAGTAATTCAAACAATTTGAATTACTCTAAATGATTTTTACATTTGAGATTTTGGTATACATTAGAGCTGATAGAAAATATTGGTCATGGGGGCTGGGGAGATAGCTCCGTGGCACAAGTGCCTGCTGGGCAAGTGTAAGGTCATGAGTTTGAACTCCGGTCCCAAAAAAAAAAAAAAAAAAAAAAAAAAAAAAAAAAAAAAAAAAAAAAAAAAAAAAAAA
>PVJA010045306.1:0-15667 GCA_004027025.1 Myocastor coypus
TTTTTGGGGTTTTTTTTTTTTTTTTTTTTTTTTTTTTATCTATAGCACTGGTTACTTTGAACAAATAAGGTTTTTATAGTTCCTTCCTCTGTCAGAAAAGAGCATTTGGTAGCCTGATACATTTCGTCTGCTTTTCTAAATGTTGTGGGGCATTGTCCACAGTGAAAATTGGAACTCCTGTTTTGGGTCATAGGCTCAAGGACCAATCTGAGTTTTTTTTTTTATTGTGTGTGCATAAATAAAATTCTTATGTTAAAAAAAAAAGAAATTATACTACAAAGCTACTGTGAGGAAATGAACATGCTACTAGCATAAAAACAGACCTGAGGATCAATGGTACAGATTAGAAGATATAGACACAACTATGAGCTCACTCAGCATCCTTATCTTTGACAAAGAAGCTGAACATGTTTATTGGAAGAAAGATAGCCTCTTTACTAAAAGGTGCTGAAAAAACTGGCTTTCCACATGATAAAGACTTAAAATAGACCCATGGCTATCACCAAGAGTAAAACTATAATCAAAATAGATCAAAGATTTAAATATAAAAACTGAAACAGTGTATCTTCTGGAATATAAATTAGGTAAAAGCCTTAAGGACACAGGAGTAGGTGAAGAGTTCTTGAACAAAAGCAAAGTGCATGCCAAATACTTTGAAGAATCAATACATGGGATATCAAATTTTTGAAAAATCTCTACATGTCAGAAGAAATTACCAACAGAGCAGAAAGAAAAACTACAAAGTGGGAGGCAATTAGAACATACTGACTGTCAGACACAGGCTCTTATCTACACCATGTGAAGAATTAAAAAAAAATCGGGCGTCCAAAATTCAAAGCCCCAAACCAAAAATGGGCATGTGAGGTGACTACACACTTCACAAATGAAGAGGCACACATGGCAAACAAATACTTGAAAAAATGTTCAATGTCATTGGTAATTCAAGAGATGCAAACTTAAACAATGCTGAGGCACCATCTTTCATCAGAAAGAATAGCTGTCATCAAGAAGTTAACCAACAACAAATGGTGGAGGGGCTGTGGCTGAAATATGGAACCTTTTTCCACTGTTGTGGGGAGTGCACACTGGAACAACTGTTATGGAAACCCGTAAGGAGATTCCTCAAAAAGCTAGGATCAGAGGTCCTATTCAAGCCAGCTGCTTCCCTCAGTTATTTTGTCTATCATTCTATCTATCTATCTATCTGTCTGTCTGTCTGTCTGTCTGTCTGTCTGTCTGTCTGTCTGTCTTTCTGTCTGCCTGTCCATCCGTCCATCTATCTATCTATCTATCTATCTATCTATCTATCTATCTATCTAGTATTTTAGGGAAGGGTCTACAGGGTATTCAGGGTCTCACTACTAGATCAGATTTGTATTGATTTGACTGTCTACAGCTTCCCAAGGGTTGGGATTACTGCATGCCACCACACAGTCTCAACTGTGTTTCAGCATTCCCTGGGGGGGGGGTGGAACCAGTATAGCAGACCCAGGGATCGAACCCCTGGCCCGTGTGCCTGCTTGCAGGTATTTTAATGCCCTTTAGCTATTTGGTCAGCCCCACTCCTAGTTATTTTTTCAAGTAACTGAAACCATTATTCTACTTCAGTATATGTCTACCCAAGTTTATAGCAGCACAATTTGTTATAGCTAAATCTTGGAAGCAACACAAATGCCCATCAGCTGAGGAATGGAATAAAAAGATATGCCATTTTTCCACAATGGAGTATTATTCAGCTATAAAAAAGATAAATTTGAGGCTTTTTAAGATGAATAGATGCAGCTAGAAAGTATATTTGTAAGTGAAGTAAATCAGATTCACATGTGTAAACAATGAATTATCTCACCAGTGTGAGAACCCAAAAGGGTACTTAAAATCTAAAAGGTACAACAGATGTTTTGAAGAGAAAAGACATTGTTCAATGTGAAGAAAAACCTGAGATGGGCAAAATGACAAATGAACAAATGGAAAAGATATAGTCAGCTTTAGATGAAGAATATTTTAGACAATTGTACTATTGATTTCCGCTGGTCTTTTGAAGTTATGCTTAAGTTTTTAAATTTTGATTCTGCTTTTCCCTCTCTTTAATTTCTTATTACTTCTTTGTTATTGTTTTGCTTTGCTTTTTCTCTTGATATCATTTGTATTAACTTTTTTTTTTTTTTTTTTGTCTTTTTGAGATAGGGTCTCGCTTTATAGTTTAGGCTGGGATTGAGCTCACTTTCTGTAGTCCAGGCTGGTCTCGAACTCGCACCAACCCTCCTGCCTCAGCCTTTCAAGTGCTGGGATTATAGGTGTGTGCCACCATGATCCAGCTTTTTTGTTTCTTTTCAATTCCCTCTTTTATATTTTCCTTTTATTCTGTTTATTTTTTATTTATGGCATTGTTGTTATTTATACTTTATTTCTCAAGCTTTTCTCCTTTGATCTGCCCCATTTTACTGACTCATCTTTTCTAGATTATTTTTTCGCCAAATTCTTTTTTTATGTTCTCTATCTTATTGTTTTGCCTCTTTGCCTTTCACTTACTCCTCTTGGCATATCTAATGGCCTAAATGCAACAGAGGCCTGTATAAGTACATTAGAGAATAAGAGAGATCCAGTACTATAGTTTAAATAGCATCATTCAAGAGAGTATCAGGGTAATTTTGGGCTTAGGAGATGCAAATGAAACAACTTAGGAATACGTATATTGACAGGTTCCAACCATTTGCTCCTTCCCCCAAGTTGTAAGTATGTCTACACGTATCTCATGCCTGTGCCTGCCCCTCCTCTCTCAGACACTTTCAACCCTAGTGCTTACAGCAGCTATAAAAATAATTCCAACAGAGTTTAATCTCCTATTTTTTAACCTATTGACATTTCTCTGACCTCCCTCTTTTCACACTGATGGACTTTCTTCCTTTTCTCTATTGTTTGTCATTCCTCCATCCTCCATATCCCAGGTCAACCAAAAATAGGATCATATATATTTGTGTGTGTGTTATTATCAAAACACTTAATGCTTATGACTGATTTAGAATTTGATCTATTGATGCTGTTACAACCAGTAGAAATTAATTACAAAGCAGTGACAGTATCCAATGCTATTAAATTGAATGAAGTAAACAATATCTCTACTTCACCTCAGCATTCAACACATACAGAGAAAACAGAAATATGAAAAAACAAAGCAACAAAATGACTCAGATCCCCAGCTCTCACAAGGCAGGTCCAAAGTACATCAATGGAGATGAAATCAAACATGATTTTGGTTAGTTTAGTTTCATGAAATGATAAAAAAAGAAGCAATGAAACTGAGCAACTTCGCCGGGTGTGGTGGCGCACGCCTGTAATCCCAGCACTTGGGAGGCTGAGGCAGGAAGATCAGTGTGAGTTCGAGACCAGCCTGGGCTACAAAAGTGAGGTCAAGGCGAGTCAGAACTGCATAGTGAGACCCTGTCTCAAAAAGACAAAAAAACAAAAAACAAAAAACAAAACAAAACAAAAAAAACTTAGCAACTTAAAAGTTGACATAATCAAAAAGACAGTGGAACTAACAATATCCTTGTGGAAGAAACTAATACAACTTGGAAAAGCTAATAAAAATGTGTACATTTTAGCTGACAAATTTGTCAGCTAAGTATGCTCAAAAAAAGGTGCCAAACAAAGACTCTGCTGATAAGGAATTTTACTGAATTCTTAGCAGAAATAAGCAGTGTAAATGTAAGAGTTCATAAACTAAAGAAAGTAATTACATTATATACTCAAATATGCTTTAAAAATGATAAAAGAGTCAAAGAAAAACCTTTCCAAGATCAACATGATGTCACTAAGAAATCTGAACAAACATTGAGTTAGAGAAAAATTAGAGGCCATCACCTAAGGAATAAATTTGTTTCAGACCAAGTATTGCAGAAAATTTTCCCAGAATGGGAAAATAGCTAACACGCAGGTAAGACTGGCTTGCACAATGCAAATTACTACAATAGACCAAGAAGCTTCTGATTAAAATTTATAGCTAGAACCTCAGAACTCTAAAAGAAAGACAGAATCTTACCAGATTGCAGAGAAAAGCAAAACTTTACTTTTCAAAGCAAACCTCTTTGCTTCCAGTACATGTTTCCACACAAATTTTAGAAGCCAAAAGAGATTGAACTATTTCAAGTCCTTAAAGAAAACAACTTCTAACATAGATTACTATATGCTGCAAAACTGTAGTTAAAAACTAGAGATGCAAAGACTTTCCATGACAAGTAATGCACTGAAAAATTCATAGGCACAAAACCAGCACCCCAAAAACCTGCTCAGGAATACCACAGAGACAACAAAGCCAACAAAACAAAACAGCTGGATTGACAGAACACACCAAGCAAGGGGAATACTCAAAAAGGGAAGACAAACATGTCAGAAAAGAAAAAGAAAGCAAAGGCAGGTATATGCTGATACTTTTTGGTAATAAATCTCAATGTAAGTAGTTTCAAATTTCCAACTGAAAGACAGATTGGTAGGCAGTATTAAAAATAAAACCTACTGGTTTTCTGTATTAAAAAAGTCTCATCTATTTAAAAAAGAAATTTATATACCAAAAATTTAATGCCAGAAAACAACATTCCATGCATGAGAATAATGACTGACAGACTGAAGCAGGCATAGCATTTTTTTTTTTTTTTTTTTTTTTTTTTTTTTTTTTTTTGTCTTTTTTAAAGACAGGGTCTCTCTGTAGTTCAGGCTGGCCTTGAGCTCACTTTTGTAGCCCAGGCTGGTCTCGAACTTGCACCAATCCTCCTGCCTCAGCCTCCCAAGTGCTGGGATTATAGGCATGTGCCAGCATGCCCGACGAGGCACAGCACTTTTATTTTTAATTTTTTTCCCTATATTTAGGACAAGGTCTACAGGGTCTACAGGATCACTACCTAGACGGGACTTGTGGTGATTCTCCCGCTTTCACCCTCCCAAAGTGTTGGGATTATAGGTCTGCTGTACCACACCCAGTCTCAATTGTCTTCTAGTGTGCCCTGGGGGTGGGGCCAGCATGGCAGGCCTGGGTATGGAACTCCAGCCTGTGCTCTGGCTAAGCAGGCACTTTAGTCTGCTGAGCTATCAAGCCTGCCGGGCATAGCAATTTTATTATCAAAACAAACATCACTTTAAAATTTATCAGAAGAGACCAGAATGGTAGGTATTCCTAGCATGGCTTTAGTACTGTACCTTGCTATCCTTAGTGTAGTTGCTTAGCTCACAGATATCAGCATATATAGTCAGTCAGGATCTGCTAGTATCAAAAACCTGTTGGAGATTCTAGGACCATTGTCTTAGCCATCTTGTGTATATAAATGCATGGTTTTGCTCCTGCCATGTTTCCTAACTTTTCTCCTTGGTCCCTCTTCATTGCTTAATCCTTAAATTCTTGCTTTCCATGTAACTGCATTATACCTTTTTTTCATTTTTATTTCTTCTTTTGAGTTCTTATATTAGGAAGACTATATGATATTTATACATGAAGATCTAGTTTCTTTAACTTATGAGTATATCTTCAAGTTGCATACACTTATATATGAAGGCTTTGAATTTATTATTCTTTATAGCTGAGTAATGCGCCATTGTATGTAAACACCACATCTTTTTCATCCATTCTTCAGGTGATGGATATTTTGGTTGTTTCCAAGATTTGGCTATCACAAATCATGCTGGTCTAAATATAGGTGCACCAATATCATTATGGTATAATGTTTTCAGTACTTTTGAGAAAATTCCCAGGAGGGGGATAGCTGGATTCAATTGAATTTTGAGTCCTAGTTTTTAAAGAGTCTACATACTGTTTTCTATACCATAATAGTTGCACCAGTCTGCATTACTACCAGCAGTGGAGAAGTGTTACTTTTTCTCACAGACTATTCAACATTCGTTGTTGGTTGATTTTTTTAATGATAGCCATTCTTGGGGTAAGATGGTGCACTGCTTCTAATGTCATATTAATTATTACTCTGTCAAGTAAATGTTTGTTGAAAAAAAGGCAATAAAAAGAGTAAGAGACAAGGAAAAATGTCATGCGGGTATACTGCTACAATTTTGTAAACGATTAAATTCCTAAATTTCTGTGTAAAAATGAACAATTTTTTTTTACATTCTATAGGGACTTAAAGTTGGTGGAAGATACCTGTTTCATGTTATATTTGAGGCACTTGATATTTAGAAAGGTAGTGATAGTAAGCTCAAGTGCCTATGTTATAGGGAATAATATCATTAAGCTTCTCTTCTGGAGGGTTAACAACTTAAGTTTGTAGACCAAAATATTAGAGAAAAAGGATTACGAGGATAGCCAATATTTGGGCCCTAGCCCTACAAGGTTTGTGAGGAACATGGACGTAAGAGGACCTGTACTGTTACAGCCTATAACTCAGCAGTGCCCCAAATTTCCTATTTAAGAACATTATGGGGCCACAGTAGAAGGTGATAGACAGCATACAGTGTTCCTAAGGAGAGTCACTTAGAGAGAAAACATTCTCTCAGGCTTTCACAGGGAGCAAATTGCTCAAGCAATGACTCATCCAGATGGCTAACACTGACAAAAGATCTACAAACTGCTAGACATGGTTTGAGGGTAAACCCTGATGGGATTTGACTGACCTGTCAGATTAAAAAGTTACATTTTGTTTTGTTATATACATCTTGTTTAACTTGGCCTTAACCACTCAGCAGAAAAGTTTAACCAAGCAGTATAAAAAAGCAAAACCAAGCCGGGTGCAGTGGCACACGCCTGTAATCCCAGCACTCGGGAGGCTGAGGCAGGAGGATTGGTGCGAGTTCGAGACCAGCCTGGGCTACAAAAGTGAGCTCAAGGCCAGCCTCAACTGCATAGCGAGACCCTGTCTCAAAAAGACAAAAAAAAAAAAAAAAAAAAAGAAAAGAAAAGAAAAACCATACTAATATGCTGTGCTGTAAAAGGCTCAAGTCAACAGTTATTGTTGCTCTGATATTGTCAGTTGCATTGATAACCCACTACTGTTATGGACTATTGGACTATATACATAGCTGCCTTCTCTTTGTTCAGTGACAAAAAAGATTTGTACTAATAGTGTTTAGACAAGTCTAAACAAGTCCGCATCTTGTGCTTTGAACAACTACTATGAAGACAACAATATGCAGTGTACTAATTATTATAACTGTCCTACTAACCTGTTGTGAAACTATCTCACAGCTATTTCTTTTCATTAAAATTAATTAAAAATAGAAAAATATTAGAAGAGCTAATAAAGGTCATTACTTATGAAAGGAAACAATTCAACAGGTGACCACACACACACACACACACACACACACACACACACACACACACACATATTGCTGAACCTAATTTTATAGACCAAATAATATCATACATAGCAAGTATAAAAAACACCATAAATCAAAGGAGATGACTCTGATATACCACTTTTACACAGAAAGATTATACAAAGGTTAACAAAGGAATATTTGAGAAAACAATGTTGGAATAAAAGAACTTAATGTATATTTACAAACTGTTCTATGCTACTAATAAAGAGTGTATTCTCAGCAGCACATAGCACTTTCTCAAAAACAGACTACAGGGGGTCAGGGAGATAGCTCAGCGGCATAAACACCTGCCTGACAAGCAAGACCCTGAGTTTGATCCCTGGGTCCCTGGGACCACAAAAAAAGAAAAAAAAAAAAAAAAAAAAAAAAAAAAAAAAAAAAAAAAAAAAAAAAAAAAAGAACAGAAAACAGAAAAACAGACCACATAACAGTCCACAAAGACTCCTTAAACAAAAAAATAACCAAAATCTTCCCATGTATATTATTAGATCATAGTGCCCAGAAGCTAGAAATCAATGGTGAATTAAACTATGGACACTTTATAGACATGTAGACATTAAATAAAATATTTCTTAGCACTCCATGGGTCAAAGCAAAACTCTAGGAAAAAATTCACCAATTCCCATAATCAAATGATAATATCAGCAGAATATACTCAAACTTTTGGTACACAATGAAAGCAGACCTACACAAGAAGCTTCTTGCTCCGAGTGCTTAGATTAAATAATAGAGAGCTCAAATAAGAAACCCAACGATCTACCTCTAGATACTAGAACAACAAGAATGGTTAATACCTAAGTACATGTTAACAGCCAGTATAAGAAGGGGAACTATAAAGTAACCAAAGATGAGAAGAATTAAGTCTAAAATATAAATAATGAATCAAAGATCCAGTTTAAAAGAATAAACAAAATAAGTTGAAAGGAATAAACAAGGTAGACAAGCAGTTAAATTTACTACAAAAAAGAAGAAAATCCTATACCCATGCAATTAGAAATAAAGACTTTTTTTTTCTTACACAACTACAGAAAACAATCCTAAAGACATAAGGAACCAGAAAAATTCCAGAATAGCAAATGTAATTCTGGGCAACAAAAGAAAGCAGGAATCATCTAAATTTCCAATTCCCAGTTATGTTACAATGCTGCAGTGATTAAAAACAGCATGACATTGGCACGGAAATAACTTATGAAGCCACAGAACAGATAGAGGACACAGATACAATTCTAGATACACATATACCACTCATCTTTGAAAATGGGCCAAAAGCACTTGGAAGAAAGAAAATCTTAGGGCTGGCCAGATAGCTTAGCAGATTAAAGTGCTTGCTTGGGCAGACGCAGGGTTTGGAGGTTCTATCACCGGCCAGCCATGCCAGATCACCAGGATGTGCTGAGAAGGTGATTGAGACTGGGCATAGTGACTTGTGCCTGTAATTCCAGAGTTTGCAAAGCTGAAAACAGGATAATTAGTACAATTCCAGTCTGTATAGTGAGACCCTGTGGAGCCTACACTAATGTTATGGTTTATGTCTACTTGTTCCCCCCAAAGCCTCAAGCAGTCATGGGCGGGGACTTCAATACATTGAGACTTGACTCACGAGTCACTGGGATTATGTGATTTAGTACTGATCTAGAGTTGGAGACTTGATCCATGATCCCTGGGAGTATGTGTTTTAAGACTTCTGGGATTATGGGTGTAGTTTAAGGTGGATAAAGTGAGGCAGAAAGCCTGAATGTAATATAAAGACAGACAGAGAGACAGACTGAAGCTGTTGCTCTCTGCTCCCCTGGTTGTTTCATTGACTCTGTTCCCATTGTTGCTGTTCCGCCGCCATGAACTGGATGCTCTCCACCCTGTTCCACTCAGCCTTGGGACAGCCAAATATGGACTGAGACCTCCAGGAACTGTGAGCTAAACAAACGTTTCCTTCCTTCATTTTGGGTTTGGGTACTTGTCCCAGCAATGAGTGAAGAGTAACTAAGACAACTAAATACAAAAAAAAAAAAAAAAAAAAAAAAAAAAAAAAAAAAAAAAAAAAAAAAAAAAAAAAAAAAAAAAAAAAAAAAAAAAAAAAAAAAAAAAAAAGACTTTAGCAAAATGTGATGAGAAAACTGGCCATCCACATGCGTAAGACTAAAGCTACAGACATTTCTTTCAGCACATGCCAACGACAAAATGGGTCAGCATCCTATATATTAAAATAGGAGAACTTAATCCATTAGAACATAAAATAGGTAAAACTTTTGAAATCATAGGTATAAACAATAAATTTCTCAACAGAAACCCATCACACAAGAAATGACACAAAATATTAACTAAAGAGCAAGACAAAGAATGACAGGAAACCAGGAGATAGAAACTGAAAAAGGTAGAGACCAAAAAAGGGAGGGAGGAGTACAGGGAGCAGAAAGGGACATAAACAGAAATAAGATGTATCGTGTACATGTACCAAATCTGCCCAGTGAGTATACTCATTATACACTGCAAATATGCACTCATACAGACAAAAAGAACTGCTAGATTTGGATTACATAAAGCTTTCGGTTTAGGTACCTTCCATGCTTTTGGCATTTGGTGTTTAGTAATTTCTTTGTGTTTCAGTGAATGATAACTAAGGCCACTTTAGAGAAATGCTGAGTTAACTATTACTCTACACAGAAATCTTAAGCATTTTGAAGATAACAGAGCCCTTAACCATCATGTCATCAAATTTATTTATTTATTCCCTCAAAATAATCACAAATGAAATGATGAGCTGCTAAGTTTTGTGGCAGAAGTCTCTAATAGGTAGGCAGCCTGCCATGTCAGGGAAACTTACAATAGTGGACATGAAAGAATAGCAACTGTTCTAAGTGTTGTATCCTTAGTCCATGCCAGGAGCTGTTATGTTCCTAATATACAATACATCACTTACTGCAAAACATAATCCCAAAAGGCATTACTCATTTTGCTAATAAAAAGCAGGTTCTGTGAAATCAGGCAGCTTGCCCAAGGTCAGAACTCACTAAAAGTACAGTTGAAAGTTTTCTTTATGTTTCATGAAAAACTTTAGTATTACACTGTATTATCAATCTAGCTCTAATTTTTATAAGTATATATATATATATATATATATATATATATATATACATATATACATATATACAGAATAATTATTTTTAGAAACACATGGATGGAGAGGGAAAGAAGTTCATGGTATCATCTTTGGCTTTTCTCCAAAAAGTACATTAGTGTGTTAGTATAGCAACAGTAGCTGGCAGAGGAAACAGCTAAGCTCTACCCTGCCTTGCTGTCTTATTTAAGCAGCTAGTTCATTTTATATGGCCTTAAATAAATTCTCCTGGTGCACTAAGCCTTTTCAAATGGCTGGAATGTAATCTTATATGTTCAAATGCTACTTCTATATTGAAAAGAATACAGCAAGTAAGATACTTTCACAAATCAATTATATTTGATTTGTGTTGCTGCTACGTAAAAAAATGCTAACGGCATTTGAAATGAATACACATGTCATTTAAAAATGCTTTGAAGAAGAAATAAAAAAGCCATTGAGAAAAATGTGATTATGTATTTTAGTGAGCTTGTGAGTACTTGGAATAATTAATTCTCTTATAAATAGAGAAGTATAAAAAGATATAAGTAATCAACTACAATGAAAACATAAATGTTACGTTGTCCTAAAAATTACTAGCTTTTTGTGAATCACAGCACCTTCCTTTTCTTTTTCTTTTCATTTTTATTTTCTAAAGGACAGGGAAAGAGTTGTTTGGACATATTGAAAATCTTTTTTTTAATGTGCTGCATTTAATGGTATTGTTATTACTTTGGATTTTTTTTTTTTTTTTGTATATTAGGGGTCTACAGGGTGTTTAGGGTCTTACTACTAGATTGGACTCATAGTGATCCACCTGTTTACAGCCTCCCAAGAGCTGGGATTACAGGCACAGCGTCCTCTCTCAATTGCAGTCTCAGCGAACCCCAGGGTTGGGGCCAGCATAGCAGGCCCAGGGATCGAACCCCTGGCCCCTGTGCCTGCTTGTAGATACTTTAATATACTGAGCTAACTGGCCAGCCCTGTCTTAGAATAATTTTTTTTTTTAAAGAATGTTTTTATTTTATTTTTTTTCTTGTTTCAGAACTTTTGTTTGTTTATTTATTTTTACGGCCGGCTCAGCCTGCCCTGAGGGCAGGGCTGGCACAGCATGTGGTGCCAGGGATCGAACCGTGGTCCCTGCAGCCGCCCAAGCTTTCCTAAGCAGGCGCTTTAGACCACTGAGCCATCCTGCCGGGCCCCTGTCTTAGAATAATTTTGAATGAGCAACATTTTCAGAGTGTTGTGCCTCTGTAGTTGGAATTTTGGCACAAGTTTGCTATATTATAGATGAAATGGCTTCTTATGATATTTTTTTGTTTTGGTTCTCTTGAACATTTGGTGGTATTGTATTTAAAGTTATGTTTCCAAACTGTAGATCTGGTTACTGACCTTCTTTGTCTAAAATCAGTCAGTAGCTTTTTTTCCCTATAGAATAACACAGAGCCGCTGCACTCAGTGTCTAGTGTCTTCTGTTTCCCGTCATCTAGTTAACTCTCCAGGCCTACCTCAATCCCCTCATCTCTCTTCCTCTGTCCTCATCTCTATCACATTGTTCTTTTTTTTTTTTCAGATAATTTAAAATTTTTTTATTTATTTTATTTATTTATTTTTTCTTGTTTCAGAACTTTTGTTTGTTTGTTTATTTATTTATTTTTCTGGCCGGCTCAGCTTGCCCTGAGGGCAGGGCTGGCACAGCATGTGGTGCTGGGGATTGAACTGCAGTCCCTGAAGCCGCCTAAGCTTTCCTAAGTAGGCGCTTCAGACCACTGAGCCATCCTGCCAGGCCCCTGTTCTTCTTCTTTGAATGGACCGTGATTCCTCTGCACTGTGTGCAAATCCGCACCTCTTCCTTCCTGACTTCCAAGTTCTGTTCTTTGTCAACTTGTGTCAACTCTCACTTCCTCATTGAAACTCTGGGCCTACTTTGCAGTGAATGAAACTCTTTTTTTACTTTCAGTCAGTTTGGGCCTCCAGAAACATTGCCTTGGTTTCTGTATTAGTACTTTTCACTGTATTATAAATTATTCACATGCTTAGCAGTATTTCTCTCGTGGACCTCGGCAGCCCAGAAAAAGCAAGATACATTTTAAAAAATAAAAATTATTGTATGATATATAAATCACTAGGTTACAGCACTATGTCAAGCAATGCTTTGAAGTCACTGATAAGATATTAGACACAGAAGCACTGTGAATATAGTTGTTCATTTTCTACCCAAATGTTCCAAAAGTAAGTCAGGCAAGACTATTCTTTAAAAACATGGTAAGGGAGGTTTCACTGTTAAACCTGTAAGACTATGACTATCAACAGAAAATTGAAGACTCTCTGACATCAGGAAACTGGCCATCTACACGGTGATCAGGAGCATTAAAAAAAAATCTGTGAATAACAGGTGACATAAAGTTGTCTTGGAAAGACAGGGTCTTTGGTAGTGCAGGAATTAACACAAAATGTACTAAGAGTAGAAAAGGGCACAATGAAACAGCTGCTTATGACCTAGATCTCTGATAGGTCATAGCCATGAATACATTGAACATCACGCTAATGGCAGCCTTTTAATTGAAGGCATTTGTGTAGAGACCCGGGAAGGAGCTGCCATGCTCTTCTTATTAAATTTGATATACTGTGAATATAATTTCCCCTTTGAAATCTCCTCAGTGTGATTCTACAGCATCGAGCATGTGATAAAAATCTTGTTTAATCTTCTAGATCCAGTTCAAATGCCTCTAGAAAGACACGATGAAATTTTTTTTCACGTTTTTTCTTTTGTCTGATGTAGTGCTCTGTCACTTAGGGTGAGGTGAAAGTATATGCGAAAGATCATCTCTCACCCATACCAGTAGTTTAAGCAACACGGATATTAATTTCTGAAATGAGTCCACAGTCGTACATGCACCAGGCTCCTTTTATTTTTCTCCTTCCTAGATTCCTTAGCTTATTTCATCATCGAAGCTGGTTGCTAAAGCTCTACTCACCCTGTTCAAGTTTCAGCAGCAATAAATAAGGAAAAAGGAGACATGCCTGTAAACTCTAGCTTTCCAAGGAATTCAACGGAACAACTGTAGCTTTCATTTCATCAGGCAGAGCGTCATATGACCTTATGAGCTGCAGGTTAGCTTCCTGACAAAGTCATGCCCAACTGTAAGTATCGCTGAGAACACTGCAGAGCAGAATGAAATGTGCGTCTGTTATGAAGGCTAAGGAAAGCGTGGGTATTTTGTGGGGGGCTGTCAGTCTCCACACAAG
Organism: Myocastor coypus; assembly: GCA_004027025.1. Taxonomy (NCBI): domain Eukaryota; kingdom Metazoa; phylum Chordata; class Mammalia; order Rodentia; family Myocastoridae; genus Myocastor; species Myocastor coypus. The sequence goes on from PVJA010045306.1 coordinate 13,661, forward strand.
CACATTCTTTGCGTGTTTCATGGGAAATTCGTCATTAACTTCTTTTCATGGACAGTTATTTGTGACAATGCTTGCTTTCCCCAGACAAGATGCTAATTCCTTGAAGGGAGGAGAGTAGCCTGCGAACGCTTGACGTGTACTGGTTAACTATGTGAGGACAAAGAACTGCATGGCACGCTGTGGGGCTCTGGATGACAAGAAGGACAATGTAGATTAGGGCCAGGTTATAAAAGTAAAGAATAAATAGAAAACAACATTACAGAAAGACTCACTCCATTTATTTCAATTTCTAATGAAGGCACAATCTGTTTAGAAATTACATGTTGATTTACTTTGAAATTTGCTTGTAACTCAATAAGAACTAGTGTTGCCATTTTTTTCCTAAAAGGAATAAGTGGCTCTAACAGCAACCATTTAAAGTTAGTCTGGAAACTGAGGAAGGTTAGTCCTGGCAAAAGCTATTGTGACATCTATACAAAGAAATGTCTCTCTCACACAGGACTTAGGCTTCAAAGAGGTAAAATGGAAAATGACACATCTGATATTTTATTCAAAGTTTTTGTCCTTCAACAAACATATACTTTTTTTTTCTGTCTTTTTGAGATAGGGTCTCACTATGCAGTTCAGGCTGGCCTTGAGCTCACTTTTATAGTCTAGGCTGGTCTCGAACTCGCACCAATCCTCCTGCCTCAGCCTCCCGAGTGAGTGCTGGGATTACAGGCGTGCACTGCCACGCCCGGCAACAAACATATACTTTGACTGATACTTGTTCTGTAAAACTGCCTTTTAGGGGAGCACGTTTCATTTATAAAGGGGACCTCATGCTACAAAAAAATTTTGGTTGATAATTTATACATGCCAGTCATGGTAACTCCTCTGTAACCCCAGCACTGGGAGGGTAGGGCAAGAGGACTAGTGTGAGTTCCAGGCCAGCCTGAACTTACACAGTGCATTCATATGCAGCTTGAATGGAACTGCATAGCCCAACTTGAACTGCGACCCTATTCACCAAAAACCTGTTCTGGACAAAGTAATTTAGTTTGTAGGTTTAAACAATTGTACACCATGTCAGTAAAACTTCTACTGTTCCTTCAATATTTATGAAATTCTAAATTTATGGCTAAATAGTCATTGTCAACATCACACTGCAGAAACAGATCCGACAAAAGATAATGGAAACTATTACTAAAATTACGCTATGCTCACTCTCAAACTGATGATCTTCCATGCTTACACATCTTGACTTGTCAGAGGCCCTGGGATGCCCCAGGTTCACGCAGCAGGCCCTTCACCACGTTCCACTTCTCCACAATGTCTTTGGAAGAATACTTAAGAGAAGCAGTGGTTTTTAACCTTTTCATGTTCTAAAGTAATGATGGATTTTAAAAGCTCTGGCATATGTACCTCTTACCTATTTTTATTTGTTATGTTAGAAATTAACACCAAGAAGTTTGAAATATATTTATTAATTCAATTAAAATGACATTCAAAAATCATGTTGAAATAGTGTCTGTAAGAAAAAGACTGTATTTCCAAAAAAGAAAAAAGAAATTAATGAGAGTAGCGGCGTTGCAATTTTTTTCATGTGTGTCAAAACTGAAGGATTAGGTTTGCATGCATGCTTCTGCGCTTAGACTCTCAGCATACTTCATGTACAAGTCAAGCACGAGCGTCTGTGCTTGAGCAGACGTGTTCTGGGAACAGGGAAGAGTTCCTGGACCCTCGCAACAGATCTTAAAGGGCCACGGGTGCCCATAGTTTAAAAAATGTCAACCTAAGTAATAATGGTGATTAGCCATAAAGTGTTAAAAAAACTGATAATAGAAAACAATTAGAATCTAAGCCTGCTAAAGATCATCTCACCAATCTAACTCTGTGTTTCATGCATTGTAATTAAGCATTTTTTTTTTTTTTTTTTTTTACATCACAAGCTTCACTGGTGGCCCACTGCAATTGCAGAACATTTGACTGTATATGTACCTGCTTCCTCTTATTCCAAAGAGAAGT
>PVJA010045307.1:0-15434 GCA_004027025.1 Myocastor coypus
GAACTCACGACCTTGCACTTGCCCAGCAGGCACTTGTGCCTCGGAGCTATCTCCCCAGCCCCCAAATTGTTCTTTTTTGAGCTTTGGCTACATAAAAACTTTTACCTATTTCATCCCAAACTTTAAGATCTAATGTACCAGTTTTAGGAAAAAAAGGATAAAATGTAGCTATCTCCTGGAGTAATCTAAAAATTTGCTTGGATGGTACCTTAATACCTGCATCTTTTAACAGTTTTTTAACAATAAACTAAATTCTTCCTCTTCGGCAGATAAAGACTGAGTTTGCCCCATTGTTAGTTACCCTTGACAAATATATACCTACTTGCTACTTGTGTCTGAGCACTATAATTAGTAAAATGCTCCGCTTACCTTTAGTCACGCAAGGTACAGTGGATCACCTGCACGCGATTCTGGGTAGTGGTCATTGTGTTGCAAAGGTCGTGCGGTCCGGCCACGCTGAGCGCCAATTGTCGGAGTCCCTTCTTGGCTCTCGTCTCAGCCTAAGAAGTCTAAACTTACAATCCTAAAACCACATTATTGGAATTCCACCAAGTTAATTCCAATCTATCACTCCCAGTGCAACCCACGGCGATAACAAAGACGCTAAGACATACATACACTTATTGGGGAGCCAAGGGGCCCTAAGTCCCGCCAAGGAGATGGCTTTCCAGAACCAAGAGGGCGACTCAGGGCTGCACTCGAGTTTTATTCATTGGAGAAGGGGGAGTGCCTTGTGAAAGGGAATTGTGGGAAGAAGGTCAGCAACGAGGGGAGTTGTGGGAAGGTGGTAGGCATTGAAGGGGATTGTGGGAAGAAGGTGAGCACTATGAGTTGGGCTAGGTAGGAGGCCTACATTCACCTCTGCCATATTTAGAGATATACAAAAGAAGTAATTTGCATTATGCTATTGTGATATCTAAAATTTTGGGGGTCTGGTACTTCAGCTCTGATGTGTATTCTTTCAAGCCCCAGGAAGTCATAGCCTCTATCTCAAGGCTCGATCCCAGCTGACACCGTGGAGCATTGGCTGTTCATCCTGTTATCAGGGAAACATGCATGCCTTCTTCAAAAATCACCACCAGCACCTCAGCTAGACCAATACACACTGTTTAAGGCCAATTGAGAGGTTAATGAGAAGTCCTAGCCAGCTCTGTACATTTCAATACAATGGAATAGGGCCAGGCTCAGTCAAAATGGAGGCACTCGCTTTTCTTTCAAGGAGAACTGCTCCTTGACTTTTTGTCATTTTTATAGTTACTGAGAATATAACAAAATTCAAGCTCTTCTTTCATGAAGACATTTAACAATATAGTAATTAATAAATCCTTACTGCCAATGTTAGTGGGAGACACTGACATTCCCACTAAACTAGGAATACAATGACAAAACCAGCTATCACTACTACTGTTTAACATTGTTTCAGATACTAGCCAGTGCAATTAAATGAGAAAAAAATTGCATTAGAATGTGAGAGAAGAGGGGCCCAGCAGGATGGCTCAGTGGTCTAAAGCGCCTGCTTAGGAAAGCTTGGGTGGCTTCGGGGACTGCGATTCAATCCCTGGCACCACATGCTGTGCCAGCCCTGCCCACAGGGCAGGCTGAGCCGGCCTTAAAAATAAATAAACAAACAAACAAAAGTTCTGAAACAAGCAAAAAAAAAAAAAAAAAAGAACTTGAGAGAAGAATTTTCTAACTTTTCTGTCTCTCTTTACATAAAATTGTTAAATCAAGTGTGGTAGCATACACCCAGCTGCTTAGGAAACTCTAAGACAAGAAAATCACAAGTTATAGAGGCCAGCCTAGGCAGTTTACTAAGGCCCTGTCTCAGATTTAAAAGGACTGGGGAGGTAGCTCAGTGGTAGAGCATTTACATAGTGTCTTAGTTTCTTATTGCTCAGACATAATAGCTAACACCCACAAACCAGAATTTTATAATGGTTTATAGTTTGTAGAGGCCTCAGTCCAACTGATGAGTACCACCACCAGGAAGCAGAGAGGCCAGCATCCCAATATCCCCTTAAGAGCACATCCTCAGTAACCTAACTTCTTTCCACTAGGCCCCACCTTCCAAAGGTACCACCATGTTCTAATAGTGCTACAGGCTGGCACCCATAATTGGCCCTTGGAGGACATTTAAGGTCCATACTGTAACAGCTGATCAGAGAGAAAAGTTTTCCTCAAAACTTCATAATTCAGGGGCCCGGCGGGATGGCTCAGTGGTCTAAAGCGCCTGCTGGGGAAAGCTTGGGCAGCTTCAGGGACCACGGTTCGATCCCCGGCACCACATGCTGCGCCAGCCCTGCCCTTGGGGCGGGCTGAGCCAGCCAGCCATAAAAATGAGTGAATAAACAAAGGTTCTGAAACAAGAAAAAAAAATAAATAAATGAAATTAAAAAAAAATAAACTTAGCCGGGCATGGTGGCTCATGCCTGTAATCCCAGCACTCGGGAGGCTGAGGCAGGAGGATCGGTGCGAGTTCGAGACCAGCCTGGGCTACAAAAGTGAGCTCAAGGCCAGCCTCAACTGCATAGCGAGACCCTGTCTCAAAAAGACAAAAATAAATAAATAAATAAATAAATAAATAAATAATAAAAATAAAATAAAAAAATAAAATAAATAAACTTTAAAAAAAAAAAAACTTCATAATTCAGACAGCATGGTATTACTATGAATTGATTGATAGGTAGATAAAGTTGAAAGTCTAAAAAGGCCACCAAAACATGGGAATTAATGTATCATAAAGTTAACATTTTACATCAGCAAAGAAAATTGGGAGAATGTGAGTGCATGTGGGGGGGGGGGGGTTGGGGTTTTTTTTAATATTTATTTATTTGATAAAGGGTCTTGCCACAGAGTTCAGACTCATAGTGATCCCCCTGTCTCAGCCTCCCCAGCACTGGTATTACAGGTGTGCACCACCACACGCAGTTTCAGGACCTGCATGGCATGCAGTATTGGGGATCAAACATGGGTCCTTAGACTTGCCAGGCAGGCGTGTAACCTGCTGAGCAATCTCCCTAGGCGTGGTATTCAAGATTAATCCAGTGTCTCTTGCGTGCTAAGCAAGTGCTCTACCATTGAGCTACATCCCAGCCCTTTTAATGGTAGCAAAAGTTTATTAAAGGTAAGAAAAAAAAAAAGGCTCTACAGAGCAAGTAAAGACATGAAGAACAAAAACATAAACCAAAAAAAGCCCACAGCATGAGGGAGGGCCAACATGCAAAGAGAACATAGCAGACATTCTTTTTACCTTGAGATAGGATCTCCCTAAGTTTCTCAGCTGATGCTCCTACTTCAGACTCCAGGGTGGCTGGGATTACAGACATGAACCACTGCTCCCAAAAAGGACTTTGGTAAAAAGTATTAGGAATCAAGATGCTGTTAGATGAATCAATACTTTGATTGACATACTGAGAACTCCAAATGGATCAAATATTTTAAGTGTTTCAAACAAGAAACATAATAGAAAATTTTTAAAATGTAGATGAAGCTAGGAATCATGCTGTATGCTTGTGATCCCAGCACTTGGAAGGCTAAGGCAAAAGGAGAGGATCACAATGAGTCTGAGGCCAGTCTAGACTATCTAAGTAGCTTCAAGACCAGCCTGCACTACATAATGAGATATCAAAAAAAAAAGAAAAGAAAAGGAAAAAAAAGATGATGAAAGTAAATTTCTTATAATTGTAGAGTAGAGCAGCTTTTGTAATTAAAAAGTATAGAAGCTTTGAAAGAAAAGATTAATAAAATACATTAAAAATGCATGACTAAATAAATACCTGGGGGCCTGGCAGGATGGTTGCGCCTGCTTAGGAAAGCTTAGGCGGCTTCAGGGACCGTGGTTTGATCCCTGACACCACATGCTGCGCCTGCCCTGCCCTCAGGGCGGGCTGAGCCAGCCATAAAAATAAATAACAAACAAATAAAAGTTCTAAAAAAAAAAAGAAAAAAAAGAAAGAAAGAAAGAGAAAAGATAAAATAAAATTTAAAAAAATAATAATAAATAAATACCTGTATGAATAAGATACAGTAAATTGAGAAAATCTCACGTATAGAAATCCAAAACATTACTGGTAAGATTGTTGGGCAATGGGCATACTCTGGCAGGCATACAGAGTGGTACAGTTCTTAGGTGATTTTGCATCTTCTCTTATATAGATGTATTGTATTTGGGTTATTTCTGTGACCCAGACCTACAGAAACAGTAGCAGCACACTTTCAAAACATGTTGATTTTTTTGTGGCATTGTGTTTGAAAAATAATTAGAAAAAATTCAGGTGTCTGTAAGGAACTGGTTGAATATACCCAAGGACTCATGATTAGAAAAAAATAAGTAGCAAGAATATACATACTGTTACATTTTATATAAGAAAAGAGACTGGCCTGTTTCAGGATGAAAATGAGACTATTGTGAGTAGAGCTAAGCTATCTGGATCATAATGTAAAAGAAAATTGTCTTATATATAAATGGCCAGAAAATAGAACAGCACTGTCGTATCTTGAAAGACTGGTGTGTTTTTTTTTTTCTTATAATTTTAATGTTCAGTTCAGATTTTTAAATATTTACCTTAATGGGGGCCTGACGGGATGGCTCAGTGGTCTGTATAGTGAGTTCAAAGTTAGCTTAAACTAGTTTGTGAGACCCTGTCTCAAGGAAAAAAGCCAGACATGGCAATACGTATTTGTAATCGCAACTGAGGCAGGAAGATCACCAGGAGTTTGAGGTCAGGCTCAGCTACATGCTAAGTACCCATTCCCTGCCCAAGAAAATCGCTATTTTATTTTTTGTCTTTTTTTTTTTTTTTTTTTTTCTGAGACAGGGTCTCGCTATGCAGTTGAGGCTGGCCTTGAGCTCACTTTTGTAGCCCAGGCTGGTCTCAAACTCACACCGATCCTCCTGCCTCAGCCTCCCAAGTGCTGGGATTACAGGTGTGAGCCACCATGCCCGGCTAAAAATCACTATTTTAAAAATATATGTTTATATCAGTGATTGACAGATTAAATTCTTTAATATATACAATTACTACTTTTATAAAATTAAAAGATATTAGTTTTTTCTTTTTCTATTAGTGTTTTTCATAGTGAAAAGTTAAAACAATGAGACATAATTATATACTTTCTAAATATTTTTAAATTTCATACTGGTAAAATGGGTTAAAATTGATATTTACATCATGATGATTATATGAAAATCGGTACACCTTTGGAAAATTGTAGTTTATGTGAAGAGCTGTTACATAAATCACCCTAGGCTTTAACTCAACATTTTCATTATAAAGGAATGATTAAAAAGAAGGAAATCTGTTGATATAAAACTGCTGAATCCTGAAGAGATTTACATTCTGCAGCCACATCTAAGTGATTGTTTTATTTTTTTATTTTTTTAAATAATTTTTTATTTTATTTTATTTATTTTTTCTTGTTTCAGAACCTTTGTTTGTTTATTCACTCATTTTTATGGCTGGCTCAGCCTGCCCTGAGGGCAGGACTGGCACAGCACGTGGTGCCGGGCACGGGGATCGAACTGTGGTCCCTGAAGCCGCCCAAACTTTCCCAATCAGGGGCTTTAGACCACTGAGTCATCCCGCTGGGCCCCTAGGTGATTGTTTTAAACCCTTCATTCTCCATCAGTTCTCCAAAGTTAGGAGTTCCTTGTCAGCCTGTCCGGAGAAGACTTTTTGGCTACCTAGTGTTAATAATTCATTAGACTTCATTTTGAAGTTTAATATTAATATAGAAAGTCCTATATATCTGTAATGTACAACTCTGATTTTTATAAAATCTACATATTCATTTGTCACCCCGAATTACTATTTCAAGCACCCCAGAAATCCTTATGCTGCTTTTCAGTCACTCGTTCCCTTCATTTCCCAAAAAATACTGTTTATTATAGTTTTATTTTATCAGTCACTTCAGCAGCCAAATACTAATCACTTGTGTGAACATGCTATACTTTTGTTAATTTTGGTCATTTGAATTATTAAAGTTTTTCCTTGTATATAAGCCCTGCACTATTATCGGTGCTATAATATTGTAAAATATAATGTAGCAAAGACCTAGAGTCCTAAAGATTATGAGTGGTGCCCTTCTCTGTATATGTCCTTCATCTTCTTATCCTTAGCTGAATGTTTTAGATAGAATGTAAGACCAGTAAGAATTTGAGTAATTGTTGCCTCTTGAGAAATAAATGAAATCTTTCAGTGCAATCCCATTTATTATATCTTACCATAAAAATAAAAATAGGACTGCTCACAGTGTAGTAGGGTCAGGAGATCTATTGCTCATTCATTCCACCCTCAATAAAATAAGAGTGGAAAAAGTTGATTGTTATCTTCCAGTCCTTAGAGTTTCTGTCATTCAAGATTTTTATTTCAGGATTTATTTTGATTTTTTTCCTGCTAGGTGTTGTCATATCCCTGAAAAGTTACTGGATTCTCTCTCTGTTTCAATAGTTAATGACAGCAATCCTGCAGGTGAAGATCTTCATAAGGAAGATTATCAAGAAAAATCTATAGATAGTGATGGGATGGACAGTCTCTTGGTTTCTGAGCAACCTCCAGGTTGTCAAGAAGAAAGAATAAATACCTCTATTCCACAGCAAAGGAAATTAAGAAATCTTTTAGTTACCATTAAAAATGATACTCCACTAGAGGAACTTTCAAAATATGTGGACATCAATGTTATTGCACTTACTCGAAATCAGAGAACAAGGAGGTGGTACACTTGTCCACTATGTGGGAAACAGTTTAATGAAAGCTCTTACCTTATTTCCCACCAGAGGACTCACACTGGAGAGAAACCATATGACTGTAGCCACTGTGGGAAAAGCTTCAATCATAAAACAAACCTCAATAAACATGAGCGAATTCATACAGGAGAGAAGCCTTATTCCTGTTCTCAGTGTGGGAAAAACTTTCGTCAGAATTCCCATCGAAGTCGTCATGAAGGAATCCATGTAAGAGAGAAGATATTTAAGTGTCCAGAATGTGGGAAAACCTTCCCAAAGAATGAAGATTTTGTGTTTCATCTGCAGAGTCATGAGGCCAAGAGACCTTATAGTTGTAGAAACTGTGGGAGAAGATTTGGTCGACTATCCAACTGCACCCGGCATGAGAGAACCCACTCGGCCTGTAAGATCCGAAAGCACAAGTGAGATTAGGGCAGATCCTGCTGGAATCCAAAAACTTCTGGAAGGAGTTCTGAATTCCTTGGCTGCCTAAAAAGATAGAAAAAAGAGGGAGAGATGTGAAAACCTCATAAAAATCAAAGTTGGGAGGAGTACACATGTTGGCTAAAACTTCAAATACTTCGCAAGTTCCCTGGAAAGAAAACATCCTCAAGGGCTATACATGTGTGAACATCCAGGCTTTTGGGACTAAAGAGCTTTTTTGATGAAATTGTGCAACAGTATATAAATTGCAAATCCATTTTCCAAGAAGACTTTAAATATGAGTTAGGCTTGGGGCTGCTTACTTGCATTTCTATGAAATAGACCACATGCACAAACAGGAATTCATATTTCTCCTTGAGAAAGGAGAAATGGCACCAAGGTTTTTACCTAGAACTATGTTCTTCTCAAAGAACCAAACTACTGATTTGTTAGACCAACAGCTTCTATTAGCAATTCATGTAACCCTCTAAATATCCTGATAAGGTATGTTTTTAATTGTTTACTTTGGAATGTAGGAAAACTGCAGCTTTTGAATGTCAGAGACTTACTGTCATTTATATGTAATCTAAAATAGCTATCAATTTGAATAGCATTTGCAATTTATGGTGAAAATTGGCTGTTTTACAGAAATCCTTTTCATACCATAAATATATCTGCTCTTCTTTCTGTATTTTGTTCAGGTGTTAATCTCTCAAACCGCTGTCTTGTGCCTCAATTGCCAAAAGACTTTTGGATCACTTAGGTCTGGTCATGCAGCCCCACTGTTGGATAGCTCTTGTCTCTCTGTTCAGCCAAGACTTTACCTACTAGAAAGGAAACCTCAGGAGCCTGAGCAGGAGGGATGAACCTAAGTGCAGGAAAACATTGGCTTGGATCCATGACTAAACAGTAACATTACTTGTGCTTAACTCTCTGTTATGAATTTGTCAAACTTGGCAATCGAATGGTCACTACCTTGCCAGTTTTAAGGTATGATGTGTTGTGATTAGCACCTATTACCACACAGGAAACATGATTTCTAGTGTCTCCATTGTAGTGGCTGGTTGGTGTCTTGGCCTCTTCATAACCAGATCCTCTTGTGTTCTCTGCCTAGTGGCAGAGCCAGTGGTGCCATCACAGGATCCATCCTGTGATACAATTAGGGATTCTTGGTCAGTTTGCTTGATTTTGTTGCCTGAAGTCTTATATTGGTATTTTGGTTTGAAGGGATTCATCCTATGAATAATTTAAGAAAGTTTATTCATATTAATAGATTTTATTTCTAAACATGCTTTTCTACATTATTACAGTATTATATATCTGGGTAAATTTTTCTATTTTTTTTTTTCATTTAAGTTCTGTGCAATTTTATTATAGATCACTTTTCCCATTGTATTTTTCTAGTCACCTATTCTTACATAGAAAAGTTTTAAAAAATATATTTGGGGGCCCTGCAGGATGGCTCAGTGATCTAAAGTGCCTGCTTAGGAAAGTTTGGGCAGCTGCAGGGACCGCGGTTCGATCCCCGGCACCACATGCTGTGCCAGCCCTGCCTTCAGGGCAGGCTGAGCTGGCTATAAAAATAAACAAACAAAAGTTCTGAAACAAGGAAAAAAACTTAAATTAAAAAAAATTTTAAAAATTAAAAATAAAAAATATATTTGTATAACTAGCCATCTCATTGGATGTTCTTAATTTTCATTAGGTTCTCGGTTCTGTTCGGGGTAAAAGTGTTATCTAAGCTGCACATCTGTAATCCCAGAACTTGAGAGATCAAGTAAGGAGAATTGCTGAAAAGCTCAAGACCAGCCAGGACTATATAGTTCAGGGCCAGCCTGAACTACACAGTGACACATTGTTTCAAAAAACAAAAACATAAGTATATATCTATGAAGAATAGTTTTATTTCTTTCTGCCTACTGGGTTTTATTTTTTAAGCAAATTCTGTGTTGTGGTACAAAGTACAGTATTCTGAAATGAATGTATTTTATGATTCACTTCAACTCTAAATCATTTTTAAAAAATAAAAACCATTACACAAGAGGAACAGCTGAAGAACATAATCAGTAATGACTATATTTCCAGTGAGCAATGCCTTTTAAGACTAGGGCCAAAACTGGCAGCCTACAGCATACTTCTTATCTTTGGAAGTCTGCTCCATGACTGGAGCAGGGGCTCAGGAACTTATTGGAGTGACATGCCATTGTCATCTGTGTAGAGCCCACCACATGTGCACCTTTTGACAAAACAGCTTCCAGGTAGGGTGGGGTTGGGGTGTCCTGGGGAGGGAGCTATGTCCTCTGCCACCAGTGTGATCCCCAAAGCAAGTATATTTCATATCCAGATGTGTGATGCTGCCATGACCCAACTTTTCATACCAGGGATGGGGCCTGTTGCTAGATGGTAGCTGTTTGGCACCTGCTGCTGTGCCCAAGAGGCAATATAGGAGGCCCTCTACCTGGACCCCAAAGACCAGTGTGGTGATGAAGGGTTACACCCAAACATCAGAGTCCCTGGGAAGAGTAAGTACACCAGAGCACATTGCCAGTTATGTGGAAATAAGAAAACAAAAACAGTTTCCTAATATAGCAACAAGAGCTTGCTTTAGAAAATGTAAACACAATGATCCAGAGCCAGGCATGGTGGCAAATACTTGTAATCCCAGTACTTGGGAGGCTGAGGCAGAACTGCTGAGTTCGAAGGAGCCCAGAATACATAGTGAGACACTGTCAAAAAATAACAAAAGATACAATTCCAGGAGCAACTGCAAGTCAAAATTATTCTCTTAAGAAATGGCCCAGGCCAGGGAGATAGCTCAGTAGAATAAGCACCTGCCCTGCTGCAAGTGCAAGGTCCTGAGTTCAATCCCCAGTACTGCAAAAAAAAAAAAGGCCCATTGAATGTCTTGAGGGGCTGGGTGAGGATGTGAACAGGAATTCAAGAGGTTTCATAGATGTGGATACAGACTGGCAAAGACTCATATTCAAGAAAAGTTTCAAGTTGGCTTTCTGAGAAGGTTCTGAAGAATTGATAAGTAGCCCCTAGACTAGAAAGGTGGTGTCTTTGTGCCTTAGTTACTTTTTACTTATCGCTGAAACAAATATCCAACACTCAACACCTTTGAGATACACTCCAGCTACAAACCATTGCAGTAAAATTCCACTTTAGAAAATTAGAAAAAGAGGGGCCGACTTGATAGGTCAGCAGACTAAACTTTTGCTTAGGCAGAGTGCAGCAGCCAGGTTTGATCCCTGGCGTGCCATGCTGGCTCCATCCCCAGGGCACTCTGAGATGGTGATTGAGACTAGGCATGGTAGCATGTAATCTCAGCACGTGGGAGATTGAAAACAGGAGAATCACTACAAGTCTGATCTACATAATGAGACCCTGTAGATCCCATCCTAAATACAAAAAAAGGGGGGAGGGGAGGAGATGGGAAGATAACGGCATAAGCATTTGCCTGGCTAGTATAAGGTCCTGAGTTCAATCCCTGGTCCCGCAAACAAAAAAATAAAATAAAATCAAAACAAAATCAGACTTAAAAATAACCTTTAGTGGGGCCCGGCAGGATTGCTCAGTGGTCTAAAGCGCCTGCTTAGGAAAGCTTAGGCGGCTGCAGGGACCACGGTTCGATCCCTGGCACCACATGCTGCGCCAGCCCTGCCCTCAGGGCAGGCTGAGCCGGTGATAAAAATAAATAAACAAACAAAAGTTCTGAAACAAGAAAAAAAATTAAAAATTAAATTTAAAAATTAAAAAAAAATAACCTTTAGCCAGCCTACCCAACAAAAAGACATAAATTACTAGTAGAAATGTAATCATTTAAATTGCTTTTTTTTTGCAATTTAAGGAAAAAATTAATGAAGGGAAACCATACATGGTGTTGCATACCTGTACAGTGGTTCCTCACTTATCATGGAGGTTACATTCCAGACAACCCTGCAATAAGTAAAAAGCAATGAAGTAATGATGTTACTTATTTTAGTATTTATATTTTAAGGCTTTATAAACCCTACATTCATAAGTTTTACAACACTTTTAAAAATACTTCTAATGTTTAAGCTCATAAATCTGTTATTTTAAAAACATGTACACTGGTACTGCAAAATTCCACAATATAGTGAAAAATTTGTGATAAATAATGCAGTATTTTTTTTTTTTTTTTTTTGTCTTTTTGAGACAGGGTCTCGTTATGCAGTTGAGGCTGGTCCTGAGCTCACTTTTGTAGCCCAGGCTGGTCTCGAACTCGCACCGATCCTCCTGCCTCAGCCTCCCGAGTGCTGGGATTACAGGCGTGAGCCACCACACCTGGCAAATGCAGTATTTTTTTTAAAACACATGAAACTTGAGAGTGCGACAGTAGAACCATGACATAGCTAAGGACTACTGCAATCCCAGCACTTGAAAGGGTGAGGCAGGAGAATCACCTCAAGGTGCCATTCTGAGTAGAAGTATACAATGTGCTACTTGACTTTGAAATATGTACACAGAATTGTAGTAACCAAAATAGCAATAAAAGAGACACATAGACCAATGAAATAGGATAAGAAAGCCTGGAAATAAACCCATACATCTACAACCAGTTGATTTTCCAGAAAGGTACTAAAAACACAAATTAGAAAAAGGGTACCTTTCAATAAATAGTATTCAGAAAACTGGATATCGATATTGTCTTGATTACTTTTTATTCATTGCTGGGACAAAATACCTGACACCCAAAAAGAAAGGTTTCATTTAAAAAAAAAAAAAAAAAAAAAAAAAAAAAAAGGTTTGTTTAGCTCAGTGGAGGTTTCAATCCATACTCCACTGACTCATAAGGCATACTGGCACATGGAAGAGGGCAGCAGTTCATGGTGGTGGAAAACAACAAAGAGGTGTCTAGAAAGCTTCCCTTCCTTTCAAGCAGACTGCAGACTAGAGCTCCTCAAAGGAAGTGGAGCTCTGAATTCTTCAACTCCCTTTTATATCCTTTTTGTGCTGAGTCACTTTAGAGTGGGTCTGAGTGGGATCCAGCTATGCTTCCAGCTTTTCAAGTTGACACCATGTATCAGCCACCACACATGTGCAGAATAAAGCTAGATCTCTTTTTCACCAATTATAAAGATCAACTCAAAATAAATAAATACTCAAAAATAAGACGTGAAACTACTAGAATTCTAGAAATATAAGGCACATACCTCAAAATATTGGAATAGGCAGGAACACTTTGGACAGGACCCCAAAAGCACAAGAAATGGATGTAAAAATAAACAAATGGAATTATATAAAACTAAAATCTTATGCATAGCAATGAAAGTACTGCTATGTATAGGGACAACCTAAGGCCTGATTATATCAGCATTAGGTTTTCCATCCCTAGGACAAAATACTCCATTATCCCAATTTGAAGAAAGAGGGCTCCATTTTGTCTAATGGTTTTAGGGGTTCAGTTCATGCACCGTGGACTGGCTTTGAGGCAGAAACAGCCTATGGAAGAGCTTAAAAGAGAAAAGGTGGCAACTAGGAAGGAAGAGAGAGAGAGGAGGGGGAGGGGAGAAGAGAGAAAAAAGCCAGGGATAAGAACATCGTTCCAGGTCATACCCCCAGTTACCCACCCATTCCAACTAAACTCCATCTCCTAACAAATTCAGTTTTAAAATTCATCAGTGCATTCATTAATCTACTGATGAATGTAATATCCTCATCATCCAACACTTCTGAACACAGGAGACTTCTGGGAAAACATTTATTTTATGTTATGGCTAGCTCAGCCCACCCTGGGGGCAGGGCTGGCACAGCATGTGGTGCCAAAGATCAAACCGAAGTCCCTGTGGTTGCCTAAGCTTGCCTAAGCAGGTGCTTTAGACCACTGAGCTATCTCACTGGCCCCTGGGGGAACTTTGAGATTTAAATAATAACAGCATCTGACAGGGAGTTAATATTCAAAATTGGTTTTAAAACTTTAAAAGTTCAATAGCAAAGAAGTGCAATTTAAAATGGATAGTTTTAAATAGACATTTATTAGAAGAACACCTAGAAATGGCCAACAAGTACATGAAAAGATGCTCAACATCACTAATCAGTGAAATAGAAATGAAAAACAGTGAAATGTCGTTTCATCCCAGTAAAAACAGCTAATATTAAAAATGCTTAAGGGCCCAGCAGGATGGCTAAGTGGTCTAAAGCGCCTGCTTAGGAAAGCTTAGGCGGCTGCAGGGACTGCGATTCAATCCCCGGCACCACATGCTGTGCCCGCCCTGCCCTCAGGGCAGGCTGAGCCGGCCATAAAAATAAATAAATAAATACATACATACATACATACATACATACATACATACATACATACATACATAAATAAATAAATAAATAAAATAAACAAAAGTTCTGAAACAAGAAAAATAAATAAATAAAATTTAAAAAAAATAAAGAGGCTTAAAATAACCAACTGTTGTGGTACACGCCTATGAGTATAGCCTTGTAGGAGGCTGGTTCAGAAAGATTGAAATTCTTAGACCAGCCTGGGCAATATAGTAAAATCTTGTTACTAAAAATAAAAGCCAGGCGTGGTGGCTCACACTTGTAGTCGCAGCACTTGGGACGCTGAGAAAGGAGGATCGATGTGAGTTCAAGACCATCCTGGGCTACCAAAGTGAGCTCAAGGCCAGCCTGAACTGCACATCGAGACCCTGTCTCAAAAAGACAAGAAAAAATTTAAAAAATAAATAAATAAACAAAAAGACCAGGGACCAGCGAGATGGCTCAGTGATCTAAAGTGCCTGCAGAGGAAAATTAAGGCAAGCACTGCGACTGCTCCTCGATCCCTGGCACCACATGCTGTGCACCTCCACTCCAGGGTAGGCTGAGCCAGCCATAATACAAACAAGTAATGAGGTTTAAGAGAAATAAATTTTTAAAAAATCTTTAAAAAATAAAGCCGGGCGTGGTGGTGCACACCTGTAATCCCAGCACTTGGGAGGCTGAGGCAAGAGGATCAGTGTGAGTTCGAGACCAGCCTGGGCTACAAAAGTGAGTTCAAGGCCAGCCTGAACTGCATAGTGAGACCTTGTCTCAAAAAGACAAAAATAAATAAATAAATAAATAAATAAATAAATAAATAAATAAATTTTAAAAATAAAAATAAAAAGGCCAGGATACAGCTCAGTGTGAAGTTCCTGAGTTCAATTCTCAGTACCACAAACAAAAGATAACAAGCGCTTATTTCAAACATGTACTAATGAAAATGAAAACAAGTGCTGGTGAGTATTTGGATTTGGAAGAAAGGGGACCATTTTAGTGGAAATATTAGTACAGCTATTATGGAACACAGTATGGAGGTTTATTAAAAATAAAAAATAGAAGCACTATATAATCTAGAAATTCCACTGTTGGCTATATATCCAAGAAAATGAAATCAGTATGCCAAACAGACAGCTCCCCTCACATATTCATTATAACACTATCCACAATGGCCAAGAAATGGAAACAAACTTAATTGTCCATTAGCTAATGCATGGATAAAGAAAATGTGATACTTAACCACAATGGGCATATTACTCAGCCATAAAAAAAATGTAATTGTGTTGTTTACATGGATGGAACTGGGGATCAGTATGTTACATAAAATAAGTCAGGCACAAAAAATAAGCACTGCATAATCTCATATATGGAGTCTTAAGTCAATCTCAATAGACTTTGCAATACAAATAATATTACTAGAGATTGGTATAAGCTCAGGATGTGGAGGTTATCAGTGGACATTATGTAGTTGAACCGAGCGTGGTGGCGCACACCTGTAATCCCAGCACTTGGGAGGCTGAGGCAGGAGCATTGGTGCAAGTTCGAGACCAGCCTGGGCTACAAAAGTGAGCTCAAGGCCAGCCTGAACTGCATAAAAAGACCCTGTCTCAAAAAAAAAAAAAAAAAAAGATGTAGTTGAGGGGCCAGCAAGATGGCTCAGCAGTGTAAAGCTCCTGCTTAGGCAAGTTTAGGCAACTGCAAGGATGGAGGTTCAATCCCTGGCACCACATGCTGTGCCAGCCCCACCCCCATCTCCAGGGCAGGCTGAGCCAGCCATAATTAAAAAAAAAAAAAAAAAAAAAAACAAAGAAAAGATGTAGTTCAGTAACAAGCTCCATGGTACTATTGCACAGTGTAGGGATTATAGATAACAATTATACCCTGTTTATTTTTAAAAACTAAAAGATTTGAATGTTTTTACCACCACCAAGATGATGCTGAAGGCAAGGAAGGAAGCTCTAGTCCCTCCCAAAGTTGAAGCCAAAGCGGAAGCTTTGAAAGTCAAGAAGGC
>PVJA010045308.1:0-15714 GCA_004027025.1 Myocastor coypus
CAAGCATGAGATCCTAGTTTAATTCCCAGTACTACAAAATAAGATGACACAAACAAACCAAAAAAACCTTAGGATTTTAGAGTTGTGTTTTTTCTCAGTAATGAAAGAGTGCACAAAATTATAACTAAAATCAAACAAGGATAAAGGAATGGTCTGTACAACTTTGAAATTAACACTGTGGATATCATCTGTGGCATATTCTTTTTAGAATATCTAGCATCTCTTCAAACTTTTTTTCCCAACACCATGATTTGAACCCACGGCCTCTAACAGGGACATGCCCCTATCCTTTCCTTTCTTCCATGCACCTATCCATTTATTTTTGGAGACAGGGTCCTAGCAAGTTGGTAGGTTGTACACATGGGACTCAAACTTCTGATGGTCCTGCCTCTGCCTCAAGTGCTAGGATTATAAGTAGCTATCATAATTTAAAACTTTTGCTTCATACAAAGACATGGTATTTACACTCCAGGCCAGTGGAGGCAAACCAATCATACACATGCTACAGCTGGCTGTTTGTTGTCACTAAAAGCTCTGCAAAGTTACCAATGGCTGTTTTAGGCCAGTTTCGAAAAAATATTAAATATAAACATTCTATTTAGAATATCAAAGTCAAAGCAAAAATTTAAGAGAAAATTTTCTGCATGGCTTCAGCAATATGCATAAGACATATATAAATCTAAACTTTAGCCTGTGGTTTTGTTTTACATGAATGTTAATATATAAAATGTTCATTATGAAGAACAGCTTAGCATTAAAGTGGGACTGATACTAAACCAAAATCATATGCGTAACAAAGTAATTCTGTCCTTACTAGTATGTTCCCAAGATGGTCATTCTACTCTATTAACCTCCTGAGAGTAGAAGGAAATTTTTATAGCTTATACTTCAGTCCCTACATTTTCTAGAAGACAATCACCAACTTCATTAATAAAGACAACAGAAAGTAGTTATTTTTTTCTAAATTTCTCCTAGGAATAAAATTGTTTCCATTTTTCTAGTAGGCTCTAATTTTTTTTTTTTTTTTTTAAATGTATTTGCTATGCAACCTGGACTCACAGTGATCCTCCTGTTTTTCAGCCTCTGCAGCGCTGGGATAACATGCCTGCACCACTGGGCCCAGACTCTGGTCAGTTCAGCCCACCACGGGGGCAGAACTGGCTGAGCTCGCCTAAGCAGGCTCTTTGGTCCACTGAACTACCTCACCAGCTCCTCTAAATAACAGGATAGAAACCTTTTTAGGGAGAGGCAGGAGCAAAGAATATCTAAGGGTTGAATCTAGGACCTCAAACATGCTAGGCAAGCACTCTACCTCTAAGGTACAGCCCTGATCCCTCTCCTTTCAAAGGTTACAAAAACTTTGCAAACTTCCTTTACAAGCAAGGTCCAGGTTGATCAAGAAGGCGTGAAACCTGGAGTCCTCCTATCTGAGCTATTGGCCTGTAGCCAGTAGATGAGGTTACAAGTATGTACCGCTATGCCCATCTGTGACAATTTTTCATGGTGGTATGTACAAGGAACATTGAAAGAAGAAATGTTCACTGCCCTCAACTTGGTCAAAGCAAATTTAAGTCTCATAAAAGGGCCCTTTAATAAAACCATATTCCAAAGCACTCAATACAAGTTGTCTTTGGCCCTTTTCTGTTACTATATCAAAATACCTGGTGCTGGTTACTTTATAAAGACAGGAGGTTTATTTGGCTTATTGTTATAGAGGCTGAATATCAAAAAAAAGTACAATGGTACTCTATATGGAGAAAGCCTTATGGCAGATGTCACAATCATGAGGATGCATATGCAAAAGTCACACAGTGAGACAAGAAATCACAGAACAGAGAGGAGGCAATCTTGCTCTTCCAGAAAAACTCCACTGCAGAACTAACCAGAATCCTGCAGGCTCTACTTTAATTCCCTCTGAAGGTAAGGCTGCGAATGAACTTCCTTGCATTGCCTCCCCACTTCGCTACACTGAGGACCAAGTTTCCAGCTGATGAAATTATGGACACATTTAGGCCACAGCACAAGCCACATCTGTTTTCCCTGAACTACTGCTATGCAATCTTACGTACATGTGTGTGTGTGTGTGTGTGTGTGTGTGTGTGGCTCAGCCCACCCTGGGGGAGGGGCTGGCACAGCATGTGAAGGGAGGGGAGAGGGGATCAAATGGTGGTCTTGGCATGCTTGCCTAAGCAGCTTCAGACCACTGAGCTATCTTGCCAGCCCCAAAGTATTACTTTTTTGAAACTGTCAAAGCTTAGTTGCAGCCTTAAGACAATTCAAATGAATCCAGTGGCCAACCCTAACTTGTGCCTTAACTGTTATACATTAAGAACTTAAAAAAAAAAAAGTACTTCCTTAGTATTATAGGGGGGACCTATGAAGAACAAAAAAGATACAACTCCATAAAACTCATCATATTGGAAAAGCTAGAAGAGATCATAAGAAAGGAAAAAGACTTTTAAATCATTTGACTCTGGTATTCCATTCTAGGTATCTCCCCTAAAGAGTTAAAGATATCACATTACAATGATCCATACACATTCACTGTTAATGGTTTGGGTCTAGTTGTCTCCTCAAAGCCTCATGCAGTCACTGGGCAGGCTTCTAGAGTTTGTGATAAATTCATGATCCAATGCCGTGATTATAGGCATGAGTGCTATTGCATACAATACAAGGAAGCGAGAGAGGCTGCTAGTTGCTATGGCAGCTGCTCCTGTCTGCTATGCTGCTTTCTGCTGCCATGAACTTCTGCCCTCTGCCATGTGCCACTCTGCCTTGAAGCCAGACAAGTATGGACTAAACCAACTGTGAGCTAAATAAACCTCTCCTTCCTTAATTTGTGGCATCACGCATTTTGTCCTAGCAATGAGGAAAAGGTAACTGAGACACTCATGTTTATAGCAACACAGTTCCTAATAGCTAAACCTTGCAAATGGCCTATATAACCATCAACAGAAGAATGGATAAAGAAAATTTAGCATTTACACATGATGGTGTACTTCTCTACCACAAAAAAAGATCAATTTGAATAACACATGGGAAAACAAATGTATTTTGAGACCATAACATCAAGTGAAATAAATCACAAACATAAGCAGTATCAAGTATCACATGGTTTCTCTAATGTGAGAAATCCAAAACATAACAAAATGAAATAAGAAATAAAGAGCTAGATCTTTTGCAAAAGAGACTGGGACCAAGACATGAGAGAAGAGAAGGAATTTAAAAGAAAAAAGAGTTAAAATTATTTTAACCTTAGGGCAGTGCAGTGCACATCTGAGCCCTTGATTCCAGCACGTGAGAATTCTAGGCACAACCCACTACATAATGAGTTCAAGGCCAGCCTGAACTACCTAGTAAAGCCCTGTCTCAAAACACAAATCAGGCCCAGCCAAATAGCTCAGTGGATTAAAGTGCCTGCAAGCTGGCATAGCGGCTGGGGTTCAAGGCCCCGTCCCCCAGTCTGCTGAGATGTCAACTGAGACTGCGAGGGGTAGTACATGCCTGTAATCCCAGCTCTTAGGCGGATCACTATGAGTCCGATCTAGTAGTGAGACCATAAACACCCTGTAAACCCTTCCCTAAAAAATACAGAAGAAAACTCACAAAACAAGAGATATGTTAACATGCATATAACAACTTCCCATGAAGAATATAAACTATTACATAATACAAACACACCAGTAAGAATTTTGAAAAGTATCCTATGAACATTGAAAGACTTGAAGTTCCTATTATAAGTGATCATTTTTAACTCTTAACTATCCATCTCAACAAATTTATGTGATTTTAGGATAGGTGTGGTAGTGTACATCTGTAAGTCATTACTTGGGAAGCTGAGACAAGCATGAGTTTGAAGCCAGCCTGGGCCAGATAGGGAGTTCAACACTAATCTGAAGTACACAGTGGGATCTTATTTAAAAAAAAAAAAGTTCAAACAGAATAGATTGCAGTGCTAAAGAACTAGAATGAATATGGTATGTAAATGAAGGAAGTCAAACATGCCCAAGTGTTCCTTAAAAATGACAGTATTCTAAATAAGTAATCTGTGTTCTTAGTACAGCTCTTCAGTTTGGGCTGAATATGCCATTCCTTTAAATGATTAAATTCACCATTAGCTAATGCCCTAAAAAGTAAGAAAGTATGTAGTTTCCAATATACTGTTTTCAACGTGGTAATTTAAGTACTAGTCATTTTGAGGATTGCTGGTTTACTATAACATGGTGCACAGGAGGCATAAATCCCAACATAAAGTGATGTAATAGATGGTGATGAAACATCAAATAACATTTACACAAAAATCCTGCTTTATACAGCTTGTATGAGACTGAAAACAAAAAATACAGAAAGAAAAGAATAGGCCTTGCTAGGCATGGCAGCATATACGTGTAATCCCAAAACTGGGAAGCTGGGGATGGGAAGACTGCAAGTTTGAGTAGGGGCAATTTAGCAAGAGTACATCTTAATCAAAATAAAACTCCAAATAAGCAAACAAACATAAAAGAACTTGGGGGTTGGGGAGTAGGTGGGAGATGTGATAGGTTCAGAAAGAAGGAGAGAGGCAGAAAGGGACGACAAACATATCTTAAATTAAGATGTATACCCTAAAAAGATCAGAGGGGGGCTAGGACAAAAAACATACTCACTGAAATTTTAATACTTAGAGAATAAAAAAATTACTTCAATTTCACAGACATTTAATTTGTATCTACATTTCCCCGGCACTTACCAACAGTAAAACAGTCTAAAAAACTGTGTGCAGAAAAGCACTCTATTCAATTTTATAATCAAGTTCACGACCAAAGCACATATGAATAAAACAGCATTATGATAAAGTGCTGTTTTGGTAACTGAGAAAAATCTGCATGACATACCTGTATGAAAGGATTAATTAATAAGAGTTAGGGCCAGGTATGGCAGCACACATCTATAATCCCAGCACTTGGGAAGCTGAGGCAGGAGAAATGCTGCATGTTCAAGTTAGCCTGGGCCACACAGCGAGTTCAGGGCTAGCCTGGACTTACACAGAAACAACCCACACACACAAAATAAATAAAATAAAATAAAAAAAGAAGAGTTACAGCCTATGAGGAAATATTCTAGTTTGGTTGGCATAGTAGAAAGTACAGATTTGGTACCTGAGATAGAGCTCAGCAGCCTGCCTATTAAGCTCAAGGTCCTAAGCTCTATTATTAGCACACACACAAAAGAATAGATTGTCTGTATATTTTTCTGACCTTAGACCAAGACAGATCCTTCTCAAATTAAATATCAACTCCTATTTATTACTCTTTAAGTATCATACAATCTTTTGGCTTTAAGTTAGAAAAGCTTAAGTCCAGTTATAGCAAACTCTTGGCAAAAAACTAAGACCTGCTGTTTTCTCTAGAGAAGGCACTGAATCAAATTTTAGCAAAAAACTAAAACTAAACTGCAATGACTTTCTTAAATGAGAAAGACTTGCATGGTTTTCAACCTACTATCATAGGTAAGTGTAAGTCACTTTATATTCCCTCTCCTTTATGACTGCCTGGAAGAACTCAGTACCTCAGTTCCAAACAGAAAGGATTTTATCAGGTTGTGACATGCAACAACATAAATTATAAAAAGTCACAAAATGAGAAAATAAATCAGATATCGAGCTGATCAGTGGCAGAGGGCTTGCCTTGAATGTGTGAAGCCCTGAATTCAAACTGCACCAAAAAGAAGGATGTGATAAGAATGCAGGGAAGAGGGAAGGGATTAAAAACTATAAAATATTTAGCACAGTGCCTGGCACATAGTGAAAGCTCAATGTATAAAACATTAGGTTTACTAAAAGTCTGACCCATTCTTTTTGCCTACTTGAACATCCCTGGCTTTACCAATTCAAATCAGACATTCATATCTTAACTCTTAAGAACTTTATCCATCACCTAATTTTAGAAGTTTAAACATCTTGTCACAAAGCACCTGCTTAGGCAGTCTCAGGGACTGGGGTTCAATCCCTGGCATGCTATGCAGGTCCCACCCCCTGGAGTGCACTAAAAAGGTGACTGAGACTGGACATGGTGGCGCTCCCCTATAATCCCAGCACTGAGGCTGAAAACAAGAGAATCACTACGAGTCCAATCTTAGTAGTGAGACCCTGTACTAAATATGTTTTTAAAAACAATAATCATCTCACACTTCCTACGCATCTAGGACATACGCTATACCAAACGTGTGTCTAGCCCAGGCAAGGAATTGGCAGCAAATGAGCAGGAGCAGAATCCAGAAGGAGCTTGCTCTTATGCAAGTGCAACAACTGCAGCAAGGTCAAGTCGAGGGCAGAGGTGGCAGCATTTAGCATCATTCAGAGCCAGCAGTCACTGGGGCAGGCTGTGGCGTCTGTCTGTCTCTAGATGTACTGGCATCCTCATGGGAATAGTTGTGCAATGTGATTCTGGACACTGATTCTGGTTGCGTGGCCCACAATCTGAATCTCCACTGCCTGCAACAAGTTGATGAGCTACTGAGTTCATTAGCCAATGTTCTTCTAAAACATAGGATATATCTGATATATATATCTGATATATATTGGTTTTTACATAAGAGAATAACTTAATTCTTTTTGAAGTATACCTTATTTTAGTTAGTTTTTACTATCTCCACAAATTCTGATTAACACACTGGGTAGGAGTAACAGCCATTTTCATTCATCCCAATCCTATTCTTTTCCTACAGGAGAAAAAAGTATTTTCAATCTTTAAGGCAGACAAAACATTATTGCCCAAATTTAACCATTGAGTTTACCCTAGGAATTCTTGAAAACTTTATTGTCTAGGCCATTTGACATTTATTTAGCAATTTTATTACAGTATATTGCCATCAGTTTTCATTTTCAGCTCATTAAATGTACCTAATTTGTAAATTAAACTTTACATAGATGCATGTACAGGAAAACATTAAATATAACAACTTGTAATTTCAGGTACCCAAGGGGGAGAGGGTTCTTAGAACACAGGCCTTCTGGATATAGGGGGAGGGGTACTGTTTTATGTTTTAATTAATAAAAGAATAATCTGAATAAAATTGACATCTTTGAAATAGTTATGCTTACAGATTAACATTTATAAAAAAAGAACCAAGGGGCCCAGCAGGATGGCTCAGTGGTCTAAAGTACCTGCTTAGGAATAAGCTTAGGCGGCTGCAGGGACCATGGTTCAATCCCCGGCACCACATGCTGCGCCAGCCCTGCCCTTAGGGCAGGATGAACCAGCCATAAAATAAATAAACAAAAGTTCTGAAACAAGAAAAAAATAAATTAATAAAAAATAAAAAATTCTAAAAAAAAAAAAAAAGAACCAAGCATTTGTAAATGTATACTGATATCTAATGCATGCCTAATATACCAAAAAATAATCAAAAGAAAAAGTGATTTTGGCAGCTATGTGGGTTTGGTGAGTGTTATATTATAGAGTTTCTGAAAAATCACATTTTAGAGCTATATTATAGGACTCAATTTGTAAGGCTTTGGAGTTAAGCAACTTAACCCAAGGTTTCTATCTCGTGATTCCTGAATGATAACCATTAAAACATCCTATCTCATTCTTCAAATAAGTCAAAGTGAAGTTAACTAAACATCACACAGTATACTTTCTGAATTTAAAACAAAAAATAGTAAATCCAAGGCAAATTATTACAAAATCAAACTGTTTCTATTCTTTTTAGTATAAAGTTCTGAGTTATGATAATTCATTAAAACCCTGGACTTACTGATGTAAAAAAGATAAACAAGTAAAAACATTTTACAGTGTCCGTAAATTCACTTCCATGGAACTCTTTGCATGTGTTTACCTTACAGTGTACTAAACATAGCAGGATTTTTTTTTTTTTAATGCAAAAGAATAAAAGGAAAAGTTCATTCAAAATCTAACTCTTCTTTAATAACACATGCCTATGTCAGCCTTAAATATTAACCATATTTGTGTTTTATGAGAGATCTAGAAAATGCAGCGCTAGCCAGGCCTGGTGGCTCACACCTGTAATCCCAGCACTCAGGAAGCTGAGGCTAGAAAATTGCTGAGAGTTTGAGATCAGCCTGGGCTACAAAGTGAGCTACCATGAACTGCACATTGAGTCCCTGTCTCAAAAGAAATGAAAGAAAATACAGTACTAAAAAGGACCTGCAGCTACTTCTGAATTACTATTCTAGCACAAGGAGTAATTACACTCTAAAGTAACAGAAGTAGCCAATACACTAAAAATAAAAATGAAGCTAACAAACTCCTATTAAAATAAGCTGCAATGGGGCTGGGGAGATAGCTCAGGCAGGGCATAAGCACCTGCCTGGCAAGTGCAGGGGCCTCAGTTTGCTTCCCAGTGCTAAATAAACAAAACAAGGTTAAAAGACAAAAAAGGTGTAAGAACAAAAAGCACAAGAAAACAGAATAAATTTTGAAACAAATCCCCAAAGTATTAATGCTGCATGTGACTCTTCATGAAGAGAAACTTATGCAAAACAAAGATGTTTTGGCTAGGGATGTAGCTCAGTGGCAAGCACAAGGTTCCGAGTTCAATCAATCTCCAGTACCAAAAATAAATAAATAAATAAACAAACAAACAAACAAATAAATAAATAAATAAATAAATAAAATAAGCAAGCCAGCCAGCCAGCCAGCCTTAGTAGCCAACTCAGTATTATGATAAAATAAAAACATCTGAAGACAATTTTACCATCTCCTAATTTTTTAAAGCACTAGTAGAACTTTTAGAGTCAGTGTAAAAAGTTCCTCAAGTTTGTGTGATTTTCTTTCACTGGCCAGCCTTGATCTTCTTTTCTCTTCTATTTCTCTATTTTTTCCCCCTAGCCCCTTTTAAATTTTCTTCCTTGAAGGTAAAATCCCCATATTGAGGGGATATTTACTGTACAAAATATTGGTTTTATATTTGGTTATACAACTACAAATCCTATTCATAATTAAAGGTGACAAGTTAAATTACCAGTCTATCATTTTCTAGGGTGTGTTAGATACTGCTATTACTGACTGTACTACTTTAGCCAAGGTGACATAATTGTTCTAACCAGTTGTTCTTCCTTATACTTGAAGACTTAGATTTCCTGAGGGCTGGAAGCAACACTGCAGGACAGTGCCAGACAACCAGTGCCAGAGCTACGCTAGTAAGCAGCAATTTCTTAGCCCTCATAAATTAAAGAATTAGGATCTTCCAACAGACTCAAAACCCCAAAGCCAGCTATGCCTGGAAGACTTCTCTGAGAAGTAGTCATTTCCTAAGAGTACTCATATTAACAAAGGACAACTACCAGAAACAATTTACAAGAATGACAGCAGGAATTTTTTTTTAAAAAATGAGAAGACACAAAAGCAAACTGTAACCCCAGACATCCAGCTCACCAAAAACCCAGGGTACTGAGAAGTGGAACAGTGTAAAAGCCACCCACCTGAACTCTATGAAGTGCTAACAACAGAAGTAACAAAGCAAATGATGAGCTTCTACAAAAAACTTTCTTTTTTTTAGCATGAAATAGTACTAAAACAAAAATTACAAGTGATACAGAATTTCACTTAACAAAGTAATATGAATTTCACAGTATTTGTTATAATGTATAGTGTAGTCTTCCAAACAGCTATTCATATTACTAGATATATGCATCCAAAATTGGAAGAAAGAAAAAATATGTAAGAAATTAAAAGGACAAAAGGAGAAGCAATTGAAAATGAAGCAAACTAAGCATTATCTGCTCCATTCCATAGACCAGCAGAAATACACAGTACAGTTGTCCAAACCATCCTGCTTGCAAACATAGATCTTTTTCCCCACTACCTTTCCTGTTCTCCTCAATTCAGCAACTCTTTCCTTTTGAATGAGTTCCTTCCCTTTTCCCAGTACCTACTGTACCCTTCAGATTCCATCTTCTCTTTCAGGTTGTCATACTAAGGATATAACACCATGTTTGCACATGAGAGTCTGATTTATTTCACTTAAGAGTAAGGTGAATCCAAAGTCTCAAATTTATCTTGTTTTACAGCTAAATAATGCTACTTCTTTTTTTTTTTTTTTTTTGCTGGCTAAGCCTACCCTAAGTGTGGGGCTAGTGTGGCATATGATGCCAGGGATCAAACCACGGTCCCTTGCACCTGCCTAAGCTTGCCTAAGCAGGCACTTTAGGCCGCTGAACTATCTCGCCAGCCCTTAATAATAATAATAATAATAATAATAATAATAATACTTTTTTATCCATTCTTCAGTTGAAGGGCATCTGGGTTGTTTTCAGGATTCAGTTGTGACAATCTACAAAAAACTGACAGTTATCTCTCAGATAACTTCAGAGATGAAACCATTTAAGAAACAACTATAATGAAGGCTATGATTAGTGAATCTAGAGAAGATAACCATTTTTTAAAAATTGAGGTGCTGGGGCCCAGCAGGATGGCTCAGTGGTCTAAAGCACCTGCTTAGGAAAGCTTAGGCAGCTGCAGGGACCGCGGTTCGATCCCCGGCACTACATGCTGCTCCAGCTCTGCCCTCAGGGCCGGCTGAGCCGGCCATAAAAATAAATAAATAAACAAACAAAAGTTCTGAAACAAAATAAATAAATAAAATTCTCTTAAAAAAAATTGAGGTGCTTAGGAAAATGACAAACCATGAATCTCCACAGGAAAAAAAACGGAACCCATGAAACAGATCCAATCAGATATTCAAGAGATTAAAAATTCCACTTAATGAATATGCAGCAAAAACAAAACAAGGAGAGAACAGAATAGCATATCTAGAAGATAGGACTGTAGTTAACAACCATGAAAACAGCAAGTGACCATGAAAAACACATTCAATCTAACCAACAGCTGCTAGATAATGCAAAGAAAAATAAAATAAGATTGCTCAGAGTCAATGAAACAGCAGGACATAGCATTATGGCATTAAAAAGCTGCTCACAGACACCAGAACAGATAACTCTGTCATGGAAAAAAGAATTTTATAGAAAGTGAGGCAATACAGAAGTTCAAGTCATGGTTAAAATGAAAAAAAACATGATTTAAAATTAAAAAAAAAAAAAAAAGGAGCATTTCAGAAATTCAACACAAAAGCAGAATACTAAAGGCGTGAGAGCCAGGTACCGTGCACAGGCCTGTAATTCCAGCACTTGGAAGGCTGAGGCAAGAGGACTGATATGAGATTGAAGCTAGCCTGGACGACAAAGTGAAACCTTATCTCAAAAAGACGAAAGACAAAAACAAAAAAACCTGAAGAACAACAACAAAACCCCACCTATTATAGAAAAGAAATAAATCACGTGTAAAGGAAAGCCCATCAGAATTGCACTTCTCAACACAGCCCTGAAGGAGAGCTTAGAATAAAATATTTCAAACCCCAACAGAAAACAACCTCCAACCCAGACTGACATAGCCCACAAAACTATCTTTCCAAATTCATGGGAGTGCTGGGCATGGTGGTACACAACTGTGATCTCAGCACTGAGGAGTCTGAAGCAGGACTGATATAAGTTCAAGGTCAGACTGAGCTACACAGTGAGATCCTATCTGAAAAGCCACAAGCAAGCAAACTCCACCAAGGTGACTGAGAATAAGATTCTTCCATGGCAAAGAACACCTGAAGAAATTCATGACCACTAGGCCAGCTGTTCTGAAGGACATTTTAGAAATAGATAACACGGACTACAACTCTATGAACCTACAACTCTATGAACTTTAAAAGAATGAAACCACCATCCCAGGCAACTAATTAAACAGAGGGAAAAGAAAGGAAACAAATGATAAGAAAATAACATGACAAGGTTAAGTCAATACACCTAGCAGTTATGTGAACGGTCTCAATTCATCAATCAAAAGAAACAGACTGGCAGAATGGATCAAGAAACAAGATCCAACAATACGCTGCATATAAGAAACACATTTAACTCAAAAGGGGGCGGGGAAGAGACTAAAGTCAAAGGATAGAAAACAACACTATGAGACAGGAACCTGGTAAAGAGGAGTAGCTAGAGGAGTAGCTATTCTATTTACAGACAACGCAGATTTCAAAACAACGTGGATCAAGGGAGACAAAAGAGGTCACTACATCCTTCTAAGTGGAACAATCCAAGAGGAAGAGACAATAATCATAAAAATATTATACCTCAAATACCACTATACATTATATAAATATTAACAAACTTAAAAATTTGACTAAGCACTAATGCAACTGTAACGGAGGACACCTCAATACTCTACTGTCAAAGAGATGGATTGGGCCAGGGATTTAGCTCAATGGTGCAGCACCCACCTGATAAACACAAGGTCCTCCTGAGTTTGATTTCTGGTACCAAACAGATCAACTAGACAAAAATAAATAAATAAATATTTTTTAAAAATCAGAATTGAGGGGCCTGGCAGGATGGCTCAGTGGTCTAAAGCACCTGCTTAGGAAAGCTTGGGCAGCTACAGGGGCCATGGTTTGATCCCCGGCACCACATGCTGCGCCAGCTCTGCCCTCAGGGTACACTGAGCCGGCCATAAAAATAAATAAAGTTCTGAAACAAGAAAAAAAAAATAAATAAATAAAAATAAATTCTAAAAAAAAAAAAAAAAATCAGAATTGAGACAAGTTTTTGAACAAATACTTAGTAGGTGCCTATAGTGTTCCACCTGATAAGAATACACATTCTTCTCTCACACACATGAGCTGTTCTACAACAGACCACATACTACTAGCTCCCAAAACATGCTTCAGTAAATTTGAAGGAACTGGAACTATCCTAGGCATATTATCAGACCACTGTGCAATGAAACAAAATGGCAAAAGAAACCACAAAAACTTCATAAACACATAAAAATTAAATAACACCTTCCTGAAAAACCAATAGATCACAGATGAAAGAAAAAAACAGGTTGTTTTTTTTTTTTTTTTTTACAATTAAATGATAATGTTCATAATACATTATTAGAATTTATGGCAAGCCATGAAAGCAGTCCCATGAGGGAAATTTATAGCAGTAAATTCCCGTATCAGAAAAACAGAACAAGCTCAAATAAATAACCTAATAATGAAGCTCAAGCTTACAGAAAAAGAAAAGCAAATCAAGCCCAAAAGGAAATTGTAAGGATTGGAGCAGAAATTAATACAATGGAGTCTAAGAACAACTCCTTAATGATTTAAGGAGTTGGCTCTTTGAAAGATTAAATGAAATTAACAAACTCTAGCAAAAACAAAACCTTATCAACAAAGAAAACACTCAAACACATGCAATTAAGAATGAAAAGGGTGGAGCTGGTGAGAGTGCCTGCTGAGGCACTCACAGGGCCTGGGTTCAGTCTCAAGCACCACATGCCCTTCAGGTACCACCCCTGGGCACACTGAGCAGACAACCAAGTCTAGGTGAGCTGGTCTACACCTGTAATCCTAGCACTGGGAGGCTAAGAACAGGAGGATCACCATAAGTTCAAACTGTGTAGTGATGCCCTCTGGCAAATACATTAGGAAGGAAGGAAGGGAGAGGGGAGGGGAGGGGAGGGGAGGGGAGAGAAGCAGATTCTAGGGCTGGCAAGATAGCTCAGAAGTCTAAAGCATATGCTTAGGCAAGCTTAGCCAACCCCAGGGACTGCAGTTCAATCCCTGGTAGCACAATACTGCACCAACCCCACCCCCAGGGCAGGGTGAGCTGGCTGTAACAGAAAGAAGAAAGTAAGAAAGTAAGAAAGTAAGAAAGTAAGAAAGTAAGAAAGTAAGAAAGAAAGAAAGAAAGAAAGAAAGAAAGAAAGAAAGAAAGAAAGAAAGAAAGAAAGGAAGGAAGGAAGGAAGGAAGGAAGGAAGGAAGGAAGAGGGCCCGGCAGGATGGCTCAGTGGTCTAAAGCACCTGCTTAGGAAAGCTTACGCGGCTGCAGGGATCATGGTTCGATCCCTGGCACCACATGCTCCGCCAGCCCTGCCCTCAGGGCAGGCTGAGCCGGCCATAAAAATGAATAAACAAACAAAAGTTCTGAAACAAGAAAATAAATAAATAATAAAAAGTTAAAAAAAAAAAAAACCTAAAATACAGAGTCTAAATAACCCTGTACCGGGGCTGGGGAGATAGCTCCAAGGCACAAGTGCCTGCTGGGCAAGTGCAAGGTCGTGAGTTCGAACCCCGGTCCCCCCCCAAAAAATAAATAAATAAATAAATAAATAACCCTGTACCAGTCAATGAAACTGAAGATATAATTAAAAATCTACCAACATCCCCACACTCAGGAGACTGAGGCAGGAAGATCACAAATTAAAGACCAGCTTACATACTGAGACCTTGTCTCAAAACAGAAACAAGGCGGGTGTGTGTGTGTGTGTGTGTGTGTGTGTGTGTGTGTGTGTGTTTGTGTGTGACAGAAATAATGAACAAAAAGCAAAAATAGAAAACAGGGCTGGTGAGACAGCTCGGTAGTCTAAGTAAGCACCTGCCTGGAATGCACAAGAACCCCAGTTTGATCCCTGGTACTAAGGCTGTGCCCGGCCCAGAACTCCAAGCAACTGTGTCAGCCAATGAAACTGGACATGGTGGCACACGCCTGTAATCCCACTGCTGGGAGGCTGACACAGGAGATCACAGGGGGTGGGGGGACAAAACCTACCAACAAAGAGAAGCCCAGGCCCTAATGGATTCACTGCTGAATTCTACAAGCAACTTACAGATCCAATTTTATTACTCCTTAATCTCTTTAGTGAAACCGAAAGGAAACCAATAGTCCTAGATGAATTCCTGAAAACAAGCATTATCCTGATACCAAAACCAGAGAAGAATTATATACCATGAACAAGTATAATTCATCCCAGAGATGCAAGGATGGTTCAACATACATGAATTAATGTAATACACTACATAATCATCTCAAAAGATGCAGAGAAAGCATTTGAAAAAAGTTTTAGCACCTATTTGTGACAAAAGCCTTACAGAAAATTCAAATAGACTTAATATGAAAAAAGCCACCTATGACAAACAAACAACCTACTAAATGGTGAAAATTAGAAAGCTTTTCACTCCAAAATCAGGAATAAGACAAGGATGCTCTGACCACTATCACAATGGAGTGCTATGCTCCCATAAAGAAGGATAAACTTGAGGATTTCTAGGTAGATACATTTTACCACCATATTCTTTGAATATCTGTCATCTTGATATTTTTATTTTATTTTTTTCTCGTTTCAGAACTTTTGTTTATTTATTTTTATGGCCGGCTCAGCCTGCCCTGAGGGCAGGACTGGCGCAGCATGTGGTGCCAGGGACTGAACCGCAGTCCTCAGCTTTCCTAAGCAGGCGCTTTTTAGATCACTGAGCCATCCTGCCGGGCTCCATCTTGATATTCCCATTGTGCACTGTTTCTAATGTCATATCAATTAGTACTACAAAAATTACTATATTCTCTTTAAATTTTTTAAAAGGTATAAAAGGGACTGGGGAGATAGCTCAGCAGAATAAGCACTTGCCTGGCAAGCTCAAGAGCATGAGTTCAATCCCTAGTACCACCAAAAAAAAAAAAAAAAAAAGATGGTAATATAGACTGGGCATAGTGGCTCATACTTGTAGTCCCAGTGCTTGGGTGGATGAAAACAGGAGGATCACTACAATTCCAATCTGTATAGTGAGACCCTGTACTAAATACATAAAAAAAGGTAATAAAAGAGACAACAAAAATTTAAGGTTTCATCTGCTTCCTTTTAGTCCAAAGAGAAGTATATTCTTTCCTGTTTTTTTTTTTTTTT
>PVJA010045309.1:0-15703 GCA_004027025.1 Myocastor coypus
GTTACTGTATAGACAGCTGTCTTCATTACTTTTCTTTCATTGCTGGGACAAAACACCCAACACCCAAAATTAAGAAAGGAAGGGCCAGCCAGATAGCTCAGCAGGTTAAAGCACCTGTTCAGTCAGGTGCAGGGATGGAGGATGGATCCCTGGCATGCTGTGCCAGCCCCGGCCCTGCGGGCATGCAGAGACAGTGATTGAGCCTGGGAAGGGTGGTGTGTGCCTGCAAGCCCAGCGTTTGGGCGGCTGAAAACAAGAGGATCACTACAAATCCAGTTCATGTAGTAGGGGCTGGGTAGATACCTCCATGGCACAAAGGATTGCCTGGAAAGTGCAAGGTCATGAGTTCGAACTCCAGTTCTGAAAAAAAAAAAATCGATGTAGTAGACCCTGTACTAAATATATTAAGAAAAAAGAAAATAAAATAAGGAAGGAAGGCTAGGCGTGGTGGCGCACGCCTGTAACCCCAGCACTTGGGAGGCTGAGGCAGGAGGATCAGTGCAAGTTCAAGACCCAGCCTGGGCTACAAAAGTGAGCTCAAGGCCAGCCTGAAGTGTATAGCAAGACCCTGTTCCAAAAAAAAAAAAAAAGACAAAAAAATAATAAGGAAGGAAAGGTTTAGTTAACTCACAGTAGTGGTTTCAGTCCATACTCAGCTGGCTACAAGCAGAGTGGCACATGGCAAAGAGCAGCCATTCGTTTTTCTTTTTCTTTCTCTTTTCTGCAGGACTGGGGTTCGAACACACGGCCTTGCGCTTGCCAGGCAGGCACTTGTGCCACAGAGCTATCTCCCCAGCCCCAAGAGCAGCCACTTATGGTGGTGGAAAATAGCAAAACAATTAGAGGAGGAGGAGCAGCAGCAGCAGCAGCAGCAGCTAGCAAGCAGCTCTCCCTTCCTTAGGTTCTGTTCAGGCCGTCTGCCCCAGGGCAGGTGTGGCACTCACACACATAACCCCAGCATTGGACCACGAATCAATCACG
The DNA here is from genome assembly GCA_004027025.1 of Myocastor coypus. Taxonomy (NCBI): domain Eukaryota; kingdom Metazoa; phylum Chordata; class Mammalia; order Rodentia; family Myocastoridae; genus Myocastor; species Myocastor coypus. Next base: position 982 of record PVJA010045309.1, read on the forward strand.
AGCTCTAGACGCTTCCCCGTGACTGCGTGAGGCTTTGTGGGGACAACGGGACACAAGCCATACTGAAGCTCGTATTTATCTCGAGAATGCTATTACTCATCCTCAGAGTGTCTAGGAAACGAGGCCTTTTTGCAAAGACAGATTAGGATCTGGGGCGCTGAGGCAGACTCATGAGAGCTGGGTCCCGCCCAACAGCCTGCGAGGCTGGGCCACCATTGTTCCCATCAGACGAGATTACTCACATAGTTCCTGGACAAGATCTACAGGTGACAGGGTGCCTTCGTGTAGTCTGGGGCTTTCCCCCAGTCCTCAGCAGTAACAGCCTACAGTCAGGCCACCTCAGATACTGTCTGCTGGGCTGGCCATCCACCTTTTTTTTTTTTTTTTTTTTTTTTTTTGCTGTCTTTTTGAGACAGGGTCTCTCTAGGCAGTTCAGGCTGGCCTTGAGCTCACTTTTGTAGCCCAGGCTGGTGTCGAACTTGCACCGATCCTCCCGTCTCAGCCTCCCAAGTGCTGGGATTACAGGTGTGCACCACCACGCCAGCTAGGCTGTCCACCTTAATGATTCCTTTTCTATTCTTGGTTTTTGAGACAGGTTCTCACTATGTAGCGTAGGATGGCTTTGAAGTTTTGGCAATCCTTCTGCCTCAGGCTCCCGGAGCGTTAGAATGACAGGCATGTGGTGTCACACCCCTAGCTAGTGTCAGGCTGTTGGGGGACTCTGGAACTGGGGAGACAGGAAGCAGGAGGGGCTGAGACCACAAACTCAAGTCCCTGCATGCGTGGTCTGGAGCCTCTCCTCAGTGGGGATGGTTCCCCAACTGCTTCCTTCCAGGAGGCCAAGTTCTGCTTCCTGGGCAGTGAACAGCAGCCGCAGATGGTCTTCGACTGGGTGGACTTGGAGCGGAAGGGCCGCCTGTCCCTGGAGGAGTTCAGTTCTGGGCTCAGTACGTCTGCCCCGGGAGGGCCCCGGGGACCTCTCCATCAGTGAAGGACTCCCCACTTCTCCCTGAGCACCCCTTCCTGTCTTCTTCCCCACCAACGGCTCCTCTAGCAAGGGTCCCTTTCCCACTGGTCCTGATCTGAGGCCAGGCATATCCCCTCCTGAGGTCCATTACATCCTGGCTTCCATTCTGGGCACCTCAGCCAGAGCTGAAGAGGGCAGGGTGGTTAAGGGTGGGAACTTTCCCTGGCTAGGCCCCCAGGGCACAGCCACCTGCCACCTACCTCTAAGACAAGCCTGAAGGTTGCCAGGGGTCAGAACCCTTCCAAGTCCCTGCAAGCCACGGCTCCAGTGCGCAAGGGCCCCAAGCCTTGGGACAGCCTGTGTGTCCCGCCTGTGGCTACCCCACCAGTCACTCCAACACTGGAGGCTGAGAATAGAGAGGAGGACCTGGCCTGACACCATGAGTGGCAGCAGGGGGACACTGTTGACACGGGGCCCCCAGGGGCCGTGCTCACACCTGGGTCCCATCATATCCTGCAGAATAAACTGGGGCCCCTTACCAGCCCCACCAGGCCTACACCACGCACACCCTGCCTACCTCCTGGCCTCCCTTGGCACCCGGCACCCCTCTGTCTCACCAGCCCGGCTCCTGCCCCAGGGCCTTTGTGTGTGCTGCCCTCCCGGTTCCGACCACTCACTCCACTGGTCATTCGCAACCCAACTGCTTAGCCACTGCCATGTCACCTTGGAAATGACTGGGCATATTCCTTTAACCAGTTTAGTAAAACTGCTTCGAATGATGGGGTATCAGGAGGAAGGAGAGGAGAGTGGGGAGAGGACGATTAATTGTCCCCATCACTCTCACTTGAATTTCAGCCCCAGTAGGGCTGGGATTTGGGGCAATTTTGTCACACACCCCCCCCAATCGCAGAGGCTTAGTACCTGGCCCGTAGATGAGCATATGGCACCAGGTGGCACCGGGTGGCCCCTGAGGTCAATCTGAGGACAGTGTGTACACAGCTGTGTCCATGCAACAGGCACAAGGATAGTTCCTTCTCTGAGGGCGAGGTAGGGCCCAACCATAGTCTGCACCCCTCTGTCCCCAGAAAATATCTTCGGCTCCAGCCTGAGCACCCATGGGCTCCGTAGGCGGCGGCCACTGTCCTCCCAGCGGGTGTCTGTGACCACCAGCTTCCCAGCCCTGGAGGAGGCCGACTCGGAGGAGAGGGAAGCGTTCCATGCCCTTCTGGGACAGCTGGGGACCAGTCCCTCGCTTCCTGAGTAAGACCAGGCTGTGGGGACCTGGGGGAGGGGCGGGGCCACCAGCCAGGGGGCTGTGCTGGGCAGAGCGAGCTGCGGTCCTTTTGAGGCTCGGGTATGAGGGACTCTCAGGGCTCAGAGAAGCACCCCAGAGTCCCAGGGGCCTTTGAGAGGGGTCTGTCCTCACAGGGCAGGATGCTCACCCAGGCTCCTGGAGGGCGGGCCTGGGCACAGGACTGTGGAGCAGGACCTCTTGGCAGCCTGGCCTGGTGCAGCCTGGGCACCTATCTTTATGACTTAATTAAATCTGTATAAAAGCAGGATGTGCCAACTGCCAACCCCATGCCAGCTCCCAGTTCACACTTTTGCCGGACAAGGTTCTCATCCCAGTGCCCTTGCCAGGCGGGTATCAGCCTCCCCAGTTCAAAAGGAAGCTCGTAGAGGGGGGGCAGGGGCCTGGCCAATGCCCACACAGCTTGGGGGAAGAGGGGTGCAGAGAAGCCCCGGGCTGTCTGTCTCACATCCCACCATGAGTCACTGCAGCAGGTAGGGGAGCTCGGGCATCCAGGATGGAGATGACGCCTCGGAAGGGTCCCCTGTTCTGCGTCAGCAGAGCTGTGCAGCCCGTATGCCCACAAATCCCAGGTTGCCCTTAAAACTGAGGCACGGACACCCTGCTGTTCAGGCCTGGCTGTCTCATCTCGGTGGGGCTTTCCTTCCCAGGGAGACGGAGATCTGGCAACTGTGGAGGAAACTGAGGCAAGAGGAGCCCCAGCTGATGGGCAACCTGGAGGGCTTCCTGGCCAAGATGAGTGGCCGCCTGCAGGAGGCACAGGCTGACAAGGAGGCCCTGGAGCAGACACTGAGGAAGTAAGCCTGAGGCTGCGGTGTTCCCTGCCACCGGTGGGGTGAACCCAACCTGAGCTCCCATGCCCGGCGCTGGTGGAGGACAGAGGACAGGGGACAGGGTGATCCCCTGTGTTATAGAGTGTGGGCGGCGAGAGGCTGAGTTACAGGGATGGTAGCGGAGCAAGCACAGCGCTCAGGGGTGCCAAAGGGCCACCGGTGCCCTCCCTGTCCCTGGCAGGTGTGACTCTGACCACCACTGCCAGGTGCAGCAGCTGTACGAGGAGATGGAGCAGCAGATCCACCTCGAGAAGCTGCAGCTGCAGGCCCAGGTGGGTGCACACTGCTGGGTCCTCGGGCTGCCCAGGGCCAGGTCTCACCCGCCCCAAGGGCGGCTTCTGCTCGCTGCGTTTGCCCTCCTTGTTGTGACGACCTAGGTGCAGGGAGAAGGCCCCCAAGAGCCCTCCTGGCTGGAAGGCCCGCCCCTATGCCCCAGGCCTGAGTGGAGGTGGTGAGGGGAGGTGCCCGGCTCGCCGGGCTCAACAGTGGCCTCATCCATAGAGTGACTCCCGGAACCTGGCCCTCAGTGCCCAGATGCAGGAGGCCCTGGAGGCCAAGGAGCTCGAGGTGCAGCAGCTGGCACAGTGCCAGAGTGAGGTGAGTGGTCCCCTGCGCCAGCTGCAGCTCCAACTCCACACCCCAACCCTTGAGGCATCCCGATGAAAACAGCAACAGGGCAGTTCTTAGGAGCCTGCCCTGGCCTCGATTTCTCCATCTGTAAAATGGGGGTGGCCCATCCATGGTGTCTCTCAGGCTCCACGTGTCCAATGAAGTCGTAGGTAGGTGGGCCTGGGACAAGCGAGACTTAGGAGGTCACTGTCCACCTCTCCTTTCCCTTGTCAGCCAAGTTATCTCTTGGAACTTCCCCATCCCTGGATGTGTGGCTCTCTCCCTCCTTCAGCCCGCAGACCTAACCAAGCGCCTACCATACGCTGGGCTTTGTGGGAGGTGCTGAGGGACACAGGCCTGCCCCTAGAGCTGCCACCAATCAGGGGACAGTGGGTGATGAAGCTACGAGGGCCACAGGGACCGAGATGGCAACTTGGACAAGAGCAGGGGTGAGGGAGTCGCACAGCCTCCCTGAAGCTGTGCCATTGGCATGGAGACCCGAGGGGTGAATGCCGGGAGGCACACTGGACCCGCAGGAGCAGCTCATGCAGAGGCTGTGGGGTGGCGCTGTGCAGCCAGGGTTCACAGAACACAGGCAGACCCGAAGGACGGAGCCCCCTCCTAGCCCAGAGCCCAGCCAAGTGGGCCAGGGGGCTGGGGGGGCAGGTGCCATCTCCCCTTTCCTCCCTGGGACAGCTGGAGGCCCAGCTGCACAGCCTCAGCAACGCCCACCGAGAGGCCACCTCGGAGAACTTGCAGCTCAGAGAGGCCAGGCGAGACCTGGCCGGGAAGCTGGAGGAGGTGCGGGGGCAGCTGCAGGTGACCAGAGGCCACCTGGATGCCGCCAGGGGCCGAGTGTCTTGGCAAGTGGAGGAGGACACCAGGCAAGTGCTACTGCCTCCGCACTGCTCACGGAGCTCCCCTTAATGCTCACGCGCTGCCTGCCTCTGGGGCTCAGAAGAGGGTGTGGCCTGTGCCCAACCAAGACCACGCAGCCTGGGTAAAAATGTGCATGCCTGTGTGTGCACACACAAGTGTGCACATGCACACTTGCACACACGCACACACGCACAAGTGCATGCCCACACAAGTCCAGAAGCACTGGGCGGGTCCAGGGGGACTGTCTGAGCTGGCACTGGGGCCTTACAGGGTGGGGTGACTGCTTCCTGCCCCCACAAATTAACTTCCCAGTTCCTCCTCAGGGTTCCCAGAACAAGCGAGAAGGTCCCAGACACTCAGGCCGAGAACCCCGAGGAGGGACCCCTGCCCGGACTGTTTGGGGACAATGACGACTGGGACCAGCTCCTGAGCGGCTTCAGCAGCTCCCCACACAGAGTGTCTCAGCTGGCCTGGAGCCCGCCCTCCTCGCCCCAGGCGGCCCCAGGGCCCCCCATGCCCCGTGTGGTCAGGCAGATCTCCATCTCGGAGCTGCATACCTGGCCAGATCCCAGTGGAGTCCCGAGGAGCCTGCCAGAGTTGTACTCCAGCACTCAGGATGGGAAGGAAGGGAACCTCTCAAGGGCCCCAGCCGAGGAGGGGTCAGGGAACCTGGTGGCGGCAGTGCTCAGGGTCCTCACTCCTGCAGAGGATGCTGGCTCTCAGCCTCCTCCCCAGAGTCCCCCTGGGCCCAGGGAGCTGCTCCGGGCCCCTGATATCCCAGAGCCCAAGCACAAAGAGGCCCCACAGGCTGAGCAAGGTGCTGAGCCAGGCTTGGGGTCTCCGGGCGCTGTGCTCACCACTCAGGGCCTGGAGCCTATAATACAGGCTCCCAGGGAGGGCCTGGAGATGAGAGAGCCGAGCCCGGCCGGGCAGGAGAGCCATCCTGGGGTCCTCGGGGAAGCTCAGGGCCAGACCCTCGGGCTGCAGTGGCCGTCTGCCCACCCACTCCAGAGTCCTGAAGAGGAGCCCCAGGTCGGAGAAGGAAAAGCAGGAGGCCGAGGCAGGCAGGGTCCCAGTTCCAAGCAGGCAGCCGAGGCTCCGGAACCTGCCCAGCCAGCCCTCCTGCCGGCCTTCACCCTCGCCGAGGCCCCGCAGGCTCCCTCGGCAGTGGCCCTTGTCTCCGATCAGCCGCCTCCCAACACAGGGGCCGAGCAGCCCCCCCAGGCCTTTCCCACCCCGGCTGAGCCCAAAACCCCACCCAGTCCCCAGCCTGACACTGCCCGGGCAGAGAGAGAGCCAGGCCCCCCTCCACCCACATCGGACAGCTGGCCCTCCACCCCTGGCACGGGCTCCCCCCTGGGGCACCCTGCCACTGCCCCCGAGCCTCAGGCCAACCCTGACTACCTCTTCCACGTCATCTTCCTGGGTGACTCCAGTGTGGGCAAGACCACCTTCCTGCACCTGCTGCACAAGAATGCCTTCGCCACCGGGCTGGCTGCCACCGTGGGTGAGTGCCCCGCTAGGGAGGGAGTGGGGGGCCAGGGTCCCCAGGGAGGCAGCAGGTTCTGTTATGGCCACAGGCCCTGCATGAGACATTATTTTATAGGGGCGTGATCCTGCTGTTGCACTAATCGTCCCTAATTACAGGCAATTTGCTCTTTCTGCATTGATCTGATTAGCTTATAATATGCCACATCAACAAAGCACCCCACAATTTAGGTGCCAGGGATCGCTGGTGGTAAAAACAGCCGGTCTCCGCCCACGTGGCCACGGGCAGGCTGCGGCAGGGCCCAGGCAATGGCCTCACAACCAGCCCCAGGCCAGCCAGCATGCTCTGGCAGGAAGCCTCCCTGCTGTAGCTCACCCAGGCCAAGTGGCAGAGTGGGGCTCAGTAGGACCCGAGGTTCCTGAGTTCAAATCCTAGCTTCCTAGGGCTGTGAGCTTGGCAAATTATTTAATCCTTGGCGCGAGAGCTCTATGGCTCTGACGAATCCCTAAGACAGGGAACTTGCTGAGAGCAGAGGGTTCTTCCGGCTCACCCTTTTGGAGGTCTCTGCCCCGGGCTGAGGGGGGAGCAAAGCAGGCCTGGGGGCCTGCGACGGAGCAAAGCCAAGCTGCCTGCCTCAAGGCAAGGAAGCAGGAGAGAGAAAGGAGGGGACCGGTCCCCTCCCCCGCCCCTCCAGAACACCCGGGATGGCCTGAACATCTTTCCTCGCTGAGGAGGAAAGAGTGCAGGAGGGAAGGTTTTATCCTGCCCCCGTTTTGCTGGAATCTTCAGGGGAGTCCTGTGGGCAGGTTTGCTGGAGAAGACAGCAGATGCTGGTGGAAAGGTGCACCCCCAAAGACCCCAAATCTCCCCTGGGATTTTACTGTTTTATTATTTATTTGTTAGATATAGGGTCTTACTATGAAGTTCAGACTTGTAGGGAATCTCCTGTCTCAGCCTCCCCAGGACTGGGATTACAGGCATGTGCCACCACGCCCAGTTTTGGTGACTGGCATGCCATGTGCAGTGTTCTGGGGCCGGTGCTATATGTGGTATCAGGGATCAAACCCGGGTGCCTGCACTTGCCAGGCAGGCACTTAGACCGCTGAGCTATCTCCGAAGCCTGGATCTTACTTTTATCTCCTTTATCCGGGAGACAAAAAGCATCTGATGGCAGGTATGGCGGTGCACCTCTGTCATCCCGGGACTCAGGAGGCTGAGGCAGGTGGATCGCTGCAAGTTCAAGGATAGCTCAAGTTACACAGCAAGCTCAAGGCTGGCCTGAACTCCATAGTGAGACCCTGTCTCAAAACCCCACCACAGTGGGGGCCGGGGAGATAGCTCCGTGGCACAAGTGCCTGCCTGGCAAGTGCCAGGTTGTGAGTTTGAACCCCGGTCCTGCCAAAGAAAAAAACACCACCCCCAAAAACAGTGACTGGAGCCAACATATGGGAATGATTGGGCCTGCAAAGAGTGAGGACCATGTGGTCACAAAGATGGGACGGAAACAGTGTCACAAAATAGATGAAGACAGGGCTCCTGCGTGGCCCAAGGAAAAAGCCATGCTACGCAGGTGGTGACCCAGGGCAGCTGGTCAGGACATGGCTGGTGACCTCGGAGGGTGTCTTGGAGGAAGTGGGCTCTTGGGCCTGGAGGTGAGGGTTTAGAACGCCGTGGGGGAGCCCAGTAAACAAGCTGCCTTCCCTTGGCTGGGGTTGGGACCGCGTTTGTACAGGGCAGGGCATGGCCTGAGCATCCTGGGTGGTGATGTGGCCTCTCTGTGTTCTAGGGGTGGATTTTCGGGTCAAAACCCTGCTGGTGGACAACAAGTGCTTCATGCTGCAGCTGTGGGACACAGCTGGCCAGGAGAGGTGCTGTGTGGGGCCCCGGGTGCAGGTGCCCAGGGGTGCTGGAGGGAACCCGGGCGGGAGCCACCCAGGGCTAGTGAGTGGCCACAGCCAGCCCAGGGTCCTAGGAACAGGAAGAAGGGCAGCTCAAGGCCAAGAATGGAGGAGCAGGGGCCGGGCGTGGGCGGGGCTCACCCCAACACTGCCCTCAGGGGACAGCCACCAGGTCGCTGGTCTTGCAAGTACCTGGCCTTCCATCCCCCGAGGCTTTTGTGACTCAGGCTCAACCTGGGCCTCTTTTCTGCCTGAGTCCGGTCCTAAAAACTCAAGCTGTAGATCAATTTCTCAATGTCCCACAATGGGTCAGGACAGTTCCTGGAGGCGACAAAGTTTGTGTGACTTTGAGTGCCCACCCTCGGGGGCCAATGCGTCTGTCACTGTGAATTCAGGCCGTTAGCACACTACCCTGGGAAATCGCAGAGAGGCCTGAGGACCTTCATTCCATACCCAGAGGAAAAGAGTCCTAAGACTGGGGCAGGAGGCTCCCTGGTGGGTGCCCTGAGGTGCCTTGCACAACCTAGGCCGTGAGAACTGTTGGTCAACTAGCAGAGGGCCAGGCCAAGGCAGGACACACATGGCCCAGGGACAGGGCGGCATCCCGAGGGAATCACGGAACTCTCCGGGCAGGTACCACAGCGTGACGCGTCAGCTGCTCCGCAAGGCGGATGGGGTGGTGCTCATGTATGACGTCACCTCTCAGGAGACCTTTGGGCATGTGCGCTACTGGCTGGACTGCCTGCAGGTGAGTGGGGGAGGGGCGCTGCCAAGGGCTAGCCCAGTTTTTGGAGTCAAGAGGGAGCTTGTGTCCTGTCCAAATGACACAACAGTCCTAACAGCGCCACCACCCATGCACATCACGTGGATGGATGAGCTGGGAGTGCAATAGAATGAAAAATAGCAACCGCACAGTACAACCTCTAAGCCAAACTACACTGCTTCCTTTATCCTGCGAGCAAGTATTTTATTTTCTATGTACAGCAGCTGCTTGTGATGTTTTCCTGCTAAGTCCAAGGATGACCCAGTGCCACCCTAGGTGACCATGCCTCTGTTCCCAACTTCCAGTTCCTTCGCCCACACACTTAGCACAGATCCTAGCACAGATCTGTTGAATGCTACCGTGGGTGTGAGCACAGCGGGAAGCTGTATTCACATGAGTTGCTCCCTCCCTCCCGGCTTTCTAGCCTAGAAGAAGGAGTGCAGACACAGAGGACAGAGCTGGCCCTGGAAGCTGACAGGGCCTAGGTTTGAATCCCAACTGTCCTAGGCTAACTAACCCTGTGACTTTGGACAAGGGACTTGACCTCTCTGAATTTTCAATTCCTGCGCCCCGCCTCCCCCATAGGGGAGTGGCAGGGCTTAACTGATAGAATTGCTTTCAGCTTGGTATCCAGGGCACAGCAAGCTCTCAGGTTATCAGAACTTTCATTGATTCATTGATGGGGGTATTAAGGAATGAACCCAGGGTCTTCACCCTGAGCTACATCCTCAGCCCTATTTATTTATTTATTGCAGAACCGGGGATCAAATTCAGGACCTTGCACTTACCAGGCAGACACTTGTGCCCCTGAGCTGTCTCCCGGGCCCCTCCTTTATTTTGAGACAGGGTCTTGCTGAGTTGGTCTGGCTGACACTCAAACTTGGGATCCTCCTGTTTGAGCCTCTCCAGTGGCTGGAATGACAGGCGTGCTTCACTGTGCCCAGCCAAGAGCCATTATTATTATGATGGGATTTTTTTTTTTTTTTAAATAACCGGTTCAGCCTGCCCTGGGGGCGGGGCTGGCGCAGCATGTGGTGCCAGAAATCAAACTGTGGCCCCTGAGGTTGCCTAAGTTTTCCTAAGCAGGCGCTTTAGACCGCTGAGCCATCTCACGGGCCCCAGAGCCATTATTATTATTATTATTATTATTATTATTATTAATGACACAATTAGGCGATGTGCCAGAGCTACCTGCATAAAATGAGCAAGGGCAGGAGCCAGCGAGGAAGGCTTCTTGGGGGAAGGGATCCTGAAAGCAGGCAAAATGCTCGCAGGGTGCGGAGGCCTGACCGCAAGGGGGAAAGGGTCCAGGTGAGAAGTAGGCGCACGTAGGACACGTGGAGGGGCAGCCCTGGGCACCCTGGCCGCCCCACTGAGGCTCCCGGCCTGTGTTCGGTGCACAGGACGCAGGGGCTCAGGGTGTGGCGCTCCTCCTCCTGGGAAACAAGATGGACTGCGAGGAGGCGCGGCAGGTGCCCACGGAGGCCGGGCGGCAGCTGGCGCAGGTGAGCGGGCGCAGCCTCCCCAGCCCTTCCCTTCCTGGCGGGTGGCCCTCGGGCCCTGCCTGCCCCAGCGCTGCCGGCAGCTGCAGCTTCCACCCCTCCGCTCAGCAGCCCCAGGCTTCGTGAATCAGCTCCATGGGCGAAGGTTTCAGAAACTCCACTTAAAAGTCCCTATCAAATCTTAATTCTATCCCTGGCCTCTAATTAACATCCTCCCTTCTAATTTATTCTGCTTTAAGACTCCAGCGTGTCCTTGGGAAGACGACATCAAAAGCCCCCCTGCCAGACCCAGAGCTCAGCCTTGGTTTCTTGGTAACTGGGACAGAACCACGCCTTCCTGGAAGCCCAGGGAGTGCTAGGAAAGGGGCGGAGTCACCTTGCCCGGTCCCTGGCTCCGCCTTTTTAAAAACCCCCTGTGGCTTCCAGCTAGACGGAGGTTTTCCTTTTTTCTTTTTTTTTTGTCTTTTTGAGACAGGGTCTTGCTATGCAGTTGAGGCAGACCTTGAGCTCACTTTTGTAGCCCAGGCTGGTCTCGAACTCACACCGATCCTCCTGCCTCAGCCTCCCGAGTGCTGGGATTACAGGCGTGAGCCACCACGCCCGGCGGAGGTTTTCCTCTTAAAAGTGGTGTATCTATCTGACATAGTGAGTCTTTTTTTTTTTTTCTTGTTTCAAAACTTTTATTTGTTTGTTTTTTATGGCCTGCTCAGCCTGCCCTGAGGGCAGGGCTGGCGCAGCATGTGGTGCCGGGGATCGAACTGCGGTCCCTGCAGCCGCCCAAGCTTTCCCAAGCAGGCACTTTAGACGACCAAGCCATCCTGCGGGGCCCCAACATAGTGAGTCTTTCTCCAGCAGTTTATGCGTAGAGAAATACAATGAGAAATAACAGTAGCAACAGAACTATGTGATAGATGCCCACGTGTGAACGGGTGATCAAACGTGCTGTGATGAGGATGTTATTTGCGGAATTATTTATAAGAACAACCATTTTGCCAGGCATGCTAATGCACACCTGTGATCCTAGTACCCAGGAGGCTGAGGCAGGAGTAGGCTGCCTTAAGTCTGAGGTCAGCCTGGGCTGCAAGGCAAGCCTCTATGTCTAACAGACACACACACACACACACACACACACAAAGACAGTGGTTGGTGACTAAGTTATGACAGTCCTATGAGAGACTACGGTTTGCTCTTGAGAATCCTGTCCCAGGAGGAGGTGTAAGGGAACCAAGACACACTATCTACCATCAAGCTGGAAAGGCAGGCTGAGGCAGACATGGCTGCTAGGGGGACCCCAGGAAATCTCTATGCCTCGCCTAGCCCTACGGTCATGTTTAGTTCTTTGCACCTCGCAAAAGGGTTTTCTATGAAGCCAGGCATAGTGGTGCACACCTGTAATTCCAGTTGGGCAAGGTCTGGGGTGGGCCTCTCTGCGGTCTGCGCCTGGTGGTGCAGCCGGGCCTGGCATCGCAGGGCCCCAAGGCATCTATCTGTACTGCTCTGTCTGGCCCGCAGGAGCTGGGGGTGTCCTTCGGAGAGTGCAGCGCCATCCTGGGCCACAACATTCTGGAACCCATGGTGAACCTGGCCCGGTGAGCCACCACCCGTACCCTATCCCACCTAGAGACCCCCAGGGGAGGGACGTCCCTGAGGAAGCAGCCAAGCAAACACCTGGGCAAGGGACAGGGCTCCTGTTGGGGGAGAGAGAGAACCCTGTGCCAAGAGGCTCCTGCCTCAGCCTTCCCATCTGCACTGCTGTGTCACTCCGCAGACACCTGTCCCCCTTGGCAAGCCCAGTGTCTGTCTGGGAAGTGCAGCAGGCCTGGGGTGTCCTCCTCCTGCTCCCAACCTTCCACTGTCATCTGTGGATTTAGAAAGAAATCCAGCTGGGGGTGGTGGCACATATCTGTGATCCTGTATTTATTTATTTATTTATTTATTTATTTATGTATATATGTATGTCTTTTTGAGACAGCGTCTTGCTATGCAGTTCAGGCTGGCCTTGAGCTCACTTTTGTAGCCTAGGCTAGTCTTGAACTCACACTGATCCTCCTGCCTCAGCTTCTCAAGTACTGGGATTACAGGCGCATACCACCATGCCCGGCAGATCCCCACATTTAGAGGCTGATGCGGGAAGGGCTGTGAGTTCAAGGTCAGCCTAAAGTACAGACCAAGACCTGATCTCAAAAAACAAAACAAAACAAGAATGAAATTCAGGTGCCTTAAAATACAGTTCATTGTCTCCAGCCGCCCCTCCTTCGTCCCTGTGCGCTCCTGTGTGTGCACACATACAGATACACACGTGTGCGCACACACACACACACACACACACACACACACACACACGTCAAACTCTGATCACTCCTCCCTGGCCCCCAACTCAGACCACAGGCTTGGCCAGCACTGTCATGAGGTACACTCATCTGTCTCCTTCTTCTTGTACCCAGGAGGGTGAGGCTGTGTCCTTTGGTACAGCCCCTTCCCAAGGCCTGGTATACAGTCGGTGCTCCATAAATGAATGGGGCAAGGGCCAGAAGAGGTGCTAGACCGTGGAGCTCTCTGAGCCCACCTACAGGAGGGGTTTTGGGCACAAATGAGGGCTTTCCTTCCCTACCCCTCCCAGCCCCAGCACAGTCACACACCCAATCCCAGGCCCCACTCGGTGCCACCGTCCCCTTTCCCATCTGTCCCTCACAGTGCGAAGTAGGGAACCTGGTGTCTCTGCCACACTCAGATTCCCTTGCATGGCACCTGGCACCCAGCAGGCCTGTAAGGATGGCAGGAGAGAACTGTGGTACCAGGAGGGATGACCTTCGGATGCTGTCACACAGGTCCCTGAGGGTGCAGGAGGACCGCCTCAAGGACTCACTGGTGGAAGTGGCATCCAGGAAACCACACAAGAGAGCCGGCTGCTGCTCCTGACCCCTCCCCGACTGTCCCACCCGGCTGCCTGCCCCTCAGCTCCATCCTGGCCTTCCGGAGGCACAGTGGCTGGGACACAACTGTGTAGTTGCATTTTCTATAAGGACCAAGTCCTCCTTATAAAAACTAATGTGGGGGCTGGGGAGATGGCTCCGTGGTACAAGCGCCTGCCTGGAAAGTGCAAGGTCGTGAGTTTGAACCCTGGTCCCGCAAAAAAAAAAAAAAACAAACTAATGTGGAGCAGGAGGGAATTGTCACAGGAACTTGCTTTGGTGCCTAACGCTTGCGATCTGTGCTTCCCAGGACTCTGTGTGCACCCTCTCCACTCCCATTTCCATTTCTGATGGCTCCATCACCCCCCTCTCTCCACAGCCCGCATCAGGGGTCCTGCTTCTGCCCCAGGGCCTCAGTGTGTGGGGTTGATAGGTGGGGACCAGAGAGCCAGCTCCTGGAGTCTTGGCGAGCCCCCTCAGACCTGCAAGAGGAACCCTTGGCCTTCTCTCCTGGAGCTGCCTTTTGGGCAGAGCCCAGGTGGGCGGAGCCATCGACCTGTCCTGGTCAGGTAGTAGAAGGACCCGGAGACCCAGAGCAGCACACAGCAGACAGGACGGCAGCAGCGGGGCGGGCAGTGGGGCCAGAGCTAACTGCAGGGAGTTCAATCCCTGTTAGAGCAAGCAAACAAACAGACAGAGCTGACTTCAGGTAGGCACCATGTCTACAAATGCCAAGAGGGCTGTAGGCACAGGCTGTTTTGACCCTGATTGAGAAAATGAAGGTAGCCAGGGGAGGTGGTGCACACTTACCATCCCACCACATGGGAGGCCGAAGCAGGAAGACTGCTGTGAGTTCAAGGCCAGCCTGGGTTACATAGTAAGACTGTGTACAATAAAAAGAAAGAAGAGAGAGACAGAGACAGAGACAGAGACAGAGACAGAGAGGAGAGAGACAGAGCAAGAGGGGATCAGAGTATAACAAGAAGGGGGTCGGAAAAAGAGGAGCCAAGCAGGGTATACAGCAGGCCTCCCTTAGGGCTGGCGGTATAGCTCAGCGGACTAAGCCCTTGCTTAGGGAAGCGCAGGGGCCAGGGTTCGATTCCTGGCCCCTTCTGCCGCATCAGCCCTGCTATCGAGCCCGATGAGCTGGTGATGGGAGTCCAGGTGTGGTGGCTCACGCCTGTAATCCCAGCACTTGGTAAGCTGAGGCAGCAGGATTGCTGTGAGTTTGAGACCAGCCTGGACTACAAAGGTGAGCTCAAGGCCAGCCTGAACTGCATAGCGAGACCCTGTCTCAAAAAGCAAGAAAAAAAAAAAAAGAACAAAATGAGCACACCTGTAATCTTAGCACTTGGGAGGCTGAGGCAGGAGGACTGCTGCAAGTTCAAGGCCAGCCTGGTCTCCATAGTGAGTTCAAGACTTGTCTGAACTACTTAATGAGACCTTGTCATAAAATAAATAAGCTGAGTATGGTGATGTACACTTGTAAGCTGGGAACTCGGGAGGCTGAAGCAAGAGGATCTCAGGTTCTAGGCCAGCCTGGATTACACAGCAAGAC
>PVJA010045310.1:0-15722 GCA_004027025.1 Myocastor coypus
TTGAGACAGGGTCTTGCTATGCAGTTGAGGCTGGCCTTGAGCTCACTTTTGTAGCCCAGGCTGGTCTTGAACTCGCACCAATCCTCCTGCCTCAGCCTCCCAAGTGCTGGGATTACAGGCATGAGCCACCACACCCGGCTATCACTCTAACTTCTTATACACAACAGCCTAAAGAAAACATGGGTATCTTTCCTTTCCCCTCAAATATCGATCTCATATTCCACAACCTTAATTATGATATTTATTTACCATTGTTGAAGAAAGTCTTCAAGTCTTTTGAGGGAAGTCATACAAGAGTAAAGAGATGATTCTTAAAGGGTATATATTCTCTTTCATTTTCAAGGTTCTACACTTGACTTGAACTATAAAAGCCAGCAAATAACCCTACCCCACAACTAGGAGATTTAATAGGAAGACCAAATGGCCACAATGGTTGCCACCTGCTCTTTTCCTCTTGAAATCAGTCAGATGTAATTTAACAAAACAAGGAAGTTCCAGTGATTGGTTAAAACTAGGCCAGTGAACTCTTACCAAATGGCATGGAAGTAATTTTTTTCCATTACTTGAAAAGTGTTTAAGCAGACTGCATTCTTGTGCATGTTTTTCTCCTGTACTTTATCACAATTAAATAATAACTATCTGATAGGCATCCAAAATTATATACAGACCAGAAGAAAATATGCAATAGGCTGGAGGTGTATTAAAAAGGGTGCAATCTGGCTGTTTTCGTTGGACAGAAGATGGTAACTACCTACAGTGATTATGCCTTTTATTAATGAAATTCAGACAATAAATTCAGTGAAAGGAGATATTTTTGTTACAATAGGAAAATTGGTTTATACTGTGACTCTCTCAGGAAAACTGTGATGTACAATCAACATATATATATATTTAAATATAATTGGATAGATTTAGCAAGTTGAGCAGATCAGTGGGATTAGATGCATATATAGTTTAGGTAAAATAATTATTTTTACAAATTGACTGTATATTGTTGGTTATTTAGCTTTTGAAAATTATGTCATTGACCCACCTTTTTGCATTGTATTTTCTATGATTTAAACGATGTGTATTTACTTTTTGCAAGGAATAGTTAAGCATTCCTTACATTTACTTTTCTAAATGTTTTCTTATCTAAAATTGTTATAATGGCTGGGCGTGGTGGTGCCAGCACTCAGGAGGCTGAGGCAGGAGGATCAGTGCGAGTTCAAGACCAGCCTGGACTACAAAAGTGAGCTCAAGGCCAGCCAGAACTGCAGAGTGAGACCCTGTCTGAAAAAGACAAAAATAAAATAAAATAGAATTGTTATAATGATATAATTTCATGAATAGCCAAAATCTCACACTTCAAGTACAGCTATGTACTATTCTGCACTGCAAAAAAAAAAAAAAAAAAAAAAAAAAAAAAAAAAAAAAAAAAAAAAAAAAAAAAAAAAAAAAAAAAGCAAAAAGCATAAAACTTGAAGGTAGATGAAGAGATGACTGGGCTAAGAAGCAAGTGCCTGGATGATTGCTGTGGTACCACTATTACTAGCAAGTTGAGTTTTCCTTCATTCTGCCTTAATTTTCTTCACCACTGCAGAGGTAATAGCACATGGTAATGGTATATAAAAGAACGCACTGGAAGTACTAGAGACGCCTAACATGTATAAGTTAAAATATTTTATTTCCCTCAGCTGTGTTGGTTATCTTGCTTATCAGTAGGACTTGCATGTTGTGGTAACAAGCACAGAATTCCACATAGTGGCTGCAGTAACGCAATCAACATAGGAAAACATAAGGGAAGGAAAAACGGCTTTTCTGACTGGAGGACATCTGATGATTTGCTCCTATTTTAGAGCACCTTCCCAGAATCCCATAACCTCACTCTAAACTCTGCCTCAAGTAGAAAATTGCTGTTGCTCCTTTGCTACCCTGCTAGGCTATGTGGCTTGCGAGATCCAACTCTATTTTTTTAATCATTAAATTGCACAATGTCTAGCCTGAACTTGATTCCCCCAAACAGCATTTTTGATCAAATTTATAACTGTTGATTACAAATGTAAAGAAACACAAGGAGACACCTCTCTCTCTCTGAACATTGGTACTTTCTGCTTGGTCTTTGCCAGATTCCTTTGAATTTTATATTTGACACTTCTCAAAGACCTGCTTTTTCCAGAAAAGCTAGCTTACAAGCACTACTGAAAGTTCTATTCATTTCCACTGTGGGATACTTCTCGTGTAACAAGCTGTAGTAACTTGAAAGTTAAATGTGGATGCAGCATGCAAATCATCTGTTTACTTTGGGAGCTGGTAACACCTTGGGTGAGAGGATCATCCTAATAAGGGGAAGGATTCAGGTTTGTGAGCTTTACACAGGTTTACGGAGAACTGCCTCTGAGGCACAGCTGGTGTCTGCTACCTCCACCACTGCCTTGGGTCACCAGGAGAGAGCAGACTACTCAGTACAACCCATGAACAGTTTGGAAAACCAGCGGGTTGTAGTAGGTCAAATATACTAAAGACAGCGTGTTATTAATTTTTGCAGTGCTGGAGCAAATTGGATGCATCGAGTGAATATGTACAAACTTTTTAAGATGCAAACTTTTGTCATCTGCCCTCATGGACAGGGTCTGTTTTCCACAGCTTGGAAATGGGCGCAGTTAGCAGGAAACATGAAGTCTTAATTTGCAGGCTCCGTCCAGTTTGTTGCTGGAGCTTCTGCAAGGGAGGTGAAGCTGTGTGCGTGTGGTATGCCAGCAGGCTGGCACGGAAAATCTGTCTGAAAATCCCTGGCAGCAGTCGTCTGAGGTATTTGAGGCTAACTCAAAAAAATATTTGTGTGCTGGGTAATGATTTTCTTAGGAAAAAGTGTTTTCCCAGGCAAACAACTTTTCATGGAATGTGAAGCTCCATTTTTTTCCAATTATCACTAATTTATACCTCTGCACTTAATGTCAACACTGAAAGCAATCTAGAAATATTTTTGATATAATCTATTATATTAAATTCAGTCACAAGATGTATGAATACAGTGAAAAAACTGGTGGGATGCAATAAAAGAAAACGTGATAAGGAAGGTAATGGTGACATATTAACAGCTATCTACAAGTCATTAAGCAATCATAAAGTGATCTTATTAAACACCCCCCCCCCATATTAAACACTGCAATATGGCAGCGTTCTAGCATCAGAGACTGTACATCCAGTGGTCATCTTGGTTTTTTTTTTTTTTTTTTAATTAACATGTTCTCTGCGAAGGCTGATAAAAGAAACCAATTATCTTGCCTGGGTCCTCAGATAAGAATAGAATCTGGTTCCAACAAGGAGAATCCAAGACAGGAAAGAAAACTTACACTAAAATTTCTTGTGGCACAATTCTCTCGTCTATTCTTTCCTTTCCTTTGGCATTCCCTTTTTGGGATAATTAGAACAAAAAACCCCTTACTGATGTCTCAAAAATGTAACTAGTAGATAATAAAGTATGTTGCATGTGAGCAGCAATAATTACAAACAATATGTATACTGTAACTAATAGCACACAATTAAACATTAGTGAGTGCACAGCATACGACAAAACTGTATAGTAGTTAGCCTGTCACAAGATTCCCTCAAGTTAATCTTTTGATTTTTTGCTTTATTATCAAATTACCTGTCCTTGCAAGAGCAAAATAAGGACAAATGTCATATTTTAAAATTTAAATAAAAGTATTGGAATATGGTTTAGAAACATGTAGTGCTTACTGCACTACTCCTTGCACAAATTATTTTTTTTTTTTTTTCAGTACTGGGGATTGAACTCAAGACCCTGCACTTGACAGGCAAGTGCTCATTCTACCGAGCTATCTCCCTGGTCCTATACAATGTCTCTAAAAAGTGGAAGTGAGAAATCTGGTTCTTCAGATATCCTATAATTTCTGTCTGTATCACACAGCAGTTTTGCTGCTGTAGGTAAGAAAGGTACAAAGATTAAGCAGGACATCAATATTTCTTAAGAATGAATGCAGAGCATTAATGGGATGTTTCCTGTGGGTAACGTTCTAAAAGCAGCTTGAATACTTGTGCATACACTTCCACGCTTAACTCTGGTCCTCTTGGCAGAAGTGAGAGCCGGTGACCTACAGGCTCAGAGGGAAGGAAGTCAGAGTGGGCTACTTCTTTTAAGGTATTTTATCTGGAAGGAACTTCCTTTGTCAGAACTGATTCACCTCACGTCATTATCATAGGCCATATGCATTCCTCCATTTGGAATGCTATAACAACAGAGCTTACAATAAATGACTTAGAAACAAACTGAAATTTACTTCTCAGAGTTCTGAGAGTAGGGACAGGCAAGAGCAGCATGGCAGGACATTTGCTATCTGGTGAAGGGTACTCAGCTCTAATGCAGCTTCACATGGCAGAAGGGGAGGACAAACAGTTAAGCCATCTTCATAAGGGCACTAATCCTGATTATAAGGGTTCCACCCTCCACGCTTGAAGACCTCCCCAAGCCCCTGCCGCTTAATAAAATTATACAGGGGCCTACATTTAAAAATAATAATTTTGAGGACTACAAACAAACCGGAGTACCATGTAATAAAACAATGTGCTGTATCACTGGTGCATGTTAGGTGTGTGAAATTTTCCTTTTCTGAATAATTTAAAGTCACAGAGGTCACTGGCCAAGCTCTCAGAATGCTGCTTTTGAATACCTGTTGCTGAAGAGAAGGCACAGCTTAGAGAACTTGGAATCTTCTTAGAAAGCCAGGCACCTCATACACCACATGTATCTAAAAATGAGAAACTGTGCTTAAACTCATAGCTACACCTATTAGAAGAAGTGAAATTGAGGAAGGTTAAACAACTTGCCCAATCACAGAGCTAGGACCGAGATTGGGGCCTTGGTCCACCCGGTTTCAGAATTGGGGCCTGACAGACCCAGCCATAATACCTAGCTCTGTCACTCACTAGCTATATGAACTTTTGACAGGTTTCTAACTTTAGCCAAGTTGGCCTCCATCTTAGAATGCTCAAAATGGAGGGAATGCCTTCTTCACATGATTGCTGAAAGGCTCTTTCAGACAGAGTTAATTAAAGTGTTAAGCAGAGCGACTTCCCTCTGTGGACCTACCACAGGTGAATAACTACTCTGTCTACCTCTGAGCTGGTTAGTGCTAGAGAGACATCCAGCCACAACCATCACCCTTCCCACAAAATGCTGGACATCTAGTGGTAAACGGAAGACAAAAACTTATTATGGGGATATGTGTAGACGTTTATCCTTCTAACATAACAAGGTTACCCTGTGTGGTGGGGTGTGGGCGTGGGTATGGATGCGGCTACTCCCACTTAGCTTTTCCCAGCTGCCTCTGCAGTCCTGAACTATCCTTGAACTCTGGAGTTCTGGAAATTGTCATTGGGCAAGACAATTGCAGGAGCACTTTTGAACATAATGTCCAGGATTTGGGTAGAGTTTCATTTGTATGTACTGTAAAAGGCACTCATGGAACAGGATCTACAGAAGCTATGACTATCCAGGCAGAAGGAGATCCCAGGTGCTGCTTCCTATAAGGTGAGGGAAGGCGTCACAAGGAAGGTGATCTTTCATAGCAGTAAGTAGAACTCAAGTGCCTGAGATCAACAGCAAGGAAGGAGAGGGCTGAGATGCATTTCAAATACAAGTGTCTCATGGGGAAAATAGTGTAAGAAAACAAAAGAAAGGGATGAATTGGCTGAAGCAGTGTGGAAAGCCAAGAGTGACTTGACTTCACTGGAACTTTGGGCATGCAGCTGTAGAAAGCAGGAGAGAGAGGTCTGGAAGCCAGAGGCAGGAGAGATTATTTCCAGGAACAAGTCCTACCGAAGTCAGGCTTTGGAGTTAGACACACAGGTTAGTTAAATCCCCGTTCCTGTATTCACGTGTGTGAACAGGGGCAACTGACTGAAGCTCTGTGAGCTTTAGTGTCCTTCTCTGGAAACTGGGAATGTTACAAGTAGTTTTAAAGGCAAAGAACCAGTAGAGTAATATTTGTGGAGTAAGTTGGCATATGAGAAAACTGAAGCAAGACCTGCTGGACAAGTCATTTGTCACACAGTTGATGTGACAGGGATTAAAATCCAGGCATTCTGGTTCCAGATCTCTTTCATTGTAATGAAGCTCAGCCATCCAAGACGATGGTGAGTAGAAAGAGGCAGCTGTGCCATGTCCACTTCCTGTCAGCCATTGTGTGAGGACTCAGTTCACCACATTAGTATGGAAAAGGGAAAGCGGAAGAGTGGGGAGCCAGAGGCTGAAGGCTCTGGGATCCCATCCAAGACCTTCTGGTTAGCAGCTCATCGTTGTATGCAGAGTCACAGCAGATTGATGAGCCAATCATATTTGTGACTTAGAAGTTGCACCTTTTAAGAGGCATCTGTTTAAAAAGAGAGGGAATAGGTGGGGACCAGCTAGGCTTTAAAGGGCTCACTGAAAAGGAGAAAGAGTGATGGCCAAAGAGGAAAGAAGGAAGCTGATAAGAGAGCGCTGGAAGCGGCTGACACAGCAGGGAGAGTCAAGAGCAGATGATTCAGGATTCCCACGTGTGGAGAATGCTGCTGGTGCCATGAATTTGAACACAACATCAAGGGGAGAAACTCGACCTGGAGGGGAAACAGTGATCATTGCTTTTTGTTACAGTTTTACCACCAATTTTATTTCTTTTAAAAAAATTTTCTGAGGAGGATTTCAGAAAATGGAAAGATATTCCTTCCTTCTGCATAGGAAGAACCAACATTGTGAAAATGGCCAAAATTGTTATACAGATTGAATGCAGTACCTATGGGAATACCACCAACATACCTCACAGATCTAGAGAAAACATCCCTAAAATTTATCTGGAAACAGAAAAGACCTAGATTAGCAAAGGCAATCCTGGACAACAAAGGCAAGGAAAGAGGCATTACAATCCCTGATTTGAAATTATACTGCAAAAGTACAGTGATAAGGTCACCATCATACTGGCAAAAACCAACCAACAAACAGTGACGACGACGACAACAACAACAACAAACAGCCCCGAGGACCGATGGAACAGATTAGAAGAGGCAGATACAACTACAAACACATTCAGCCACCTTATCTTTGACAAAGGAGCCAAAGAAATAAAGACGGATTCTTTAACAAATGGTGCTAGAAAAACTGGTTCTCCACATGTCGAAAACTAAATCTAGTCCTGGGTCTATCACCATGCGTTACAGTCAAAATAGATTAAAGATCTACACATTAAAATCGAAACACTAAATATCCTGAAGGAGAAAGTAGGTGAAAATCTAGAAGGCATTGCAATAGGCAAATGATTGATGAATAAAAATTAAACTGCATGGGAAATACTTCAAAGAATCAAGTGCTGGGACCTCCTCTTATTTCTTTTGACTGCATGTCAAAAGAAATTGCCACAGGACAAAAAGAAAACAAATTTGGAAGAAAATCTTAACCAATAATCCCTCAGACAAAGGTCTTCTATCTAGAATACATAAAGAATTTTAAAAGATAGGGCCTCAAAACTTAACAACCCAGGGGCTGGGGAGATAGCTCCGAGGCACAAGTGCCTGCTGGGCAAGTGCAAGGTCGTGAGTTCGAACCCTGGTCCCACAAAAAAAAAAACAAAAAACTTAACAGCCCAATCCAAAAGTGGGCATCTGAGATGAACACATGCTTCTTAGGAAAGAACACTAGAGGCAAATAAATATCTGAAAATGTTCCACATCACTGGCTCTTCAAGAAATGTAAATTAAAACAATACTGAGATACCATCTCACCCCAGAAAGAATTGTTATCATACATAAATCAACTAATAACAAATGCTGGAGAGGCTGCTGGTGGGAATGTAGACTAGTATAACTACCATTGAAGACTCCCAAAAAAACTCGGACTGTAAATCCCACTCAATCCAGCTATTCTCCTTCTGAATATTTTCCCAAAAGAACTGAAAGCATCATACCACAATGATATGTGTGCACCCATGTTTATAGCAGTGCAATTGGTCATAGCCAAATCTTGGAAGCAACCAAAAGGTCCATCACCTGAGGAACGACTGAAAAAGATGGGGTACTTTGATACAATGGAGTATTACTCAGCTATAAATAGAGACAAACTTGAAGGCTTCTTATGTAAGTGAATGTAAATAGAGGTTATGCTCTTAAGTGAAATAAACCAGACACACATGTGTAAATGTCATATTGTCGTCCTAGTGTAAGAACCTAAAAGAAGAAATAAAACTTGAAAGTTATAACAGATATAGTAAAAAGAAAAGAGTTAAACAACAGGAGCCAGCAAGATGGCTCAGTGGTTTAAAGTGCCTGCTTAGGCAAGCTTAGGCAACTGCAGAGACCATGGTTTGATCCCTGGCACCACATGCTGCACCAGCCCCACCTTCAGGCAGGTTGAGCTGAACATATATATATATATGAAGAAAAAAGTTAAACAACAAAGAGGAGAGAAAGGAGAAAAGGAGAAAAGATAGGGAAAAAAGGAAGGAGGAAAAACATACAGGTATATATACAAGATGGCTGAGTTGATTGTACTAAGAATTTCCATTAATGTTTTAAAAATAGCAGTTAATGTGTAGAATTGTTGACTAACTCTATGTGCTGATATCTGCATCTCAGCAATTCCATCGAGGACAGCAGTGTGTAATACAAAAACCATGCTCAAATGCCTGTCATCTTGGTCTGCTAAATATGTACCATTTCTAATGTCATATCAATTATTACTATACCCTCTTTAAAATAAATTTTTTTAAAGATTTTTTTTATTTATTTCTGTTAAACCTCCTTTTTTTATTTTTATTTGTTTGTGTTATGGCTGGCTCAGCCCACCCTGGGGTGGGGGTGCACAGCATGAGGTGCCGGGAATCAAGTACTGGTCGCAGCGCAGGCCTTAAGTTTCCTCCTCAGGCACTTTAGACCACTGAGCCATCTCGCTGCCCCCTCCTTTTTAAAAAAATATTCTTTTATTTATTTCTCTTAAATCTTTTTTTTAATTAAAATTTTAAAAAAGGAAGAAGAGAAAAAGAGAGACAGTAACAAAAATTTAAAGTTTCTTGACAGCAAGCAGTTATATTCAATCATATGTCCAGTTTTACATAACTATATCTATTAATCTAAGCAACAGATTTGATGATAACGATAGATGATATATCGACCATTGTTAATCAGCTAGTCTTGTTTTGAAAATCTGTAGCATATGTATTGTTGTATGTTATTCTGTTTGTCCTTGCTTTTGGTTTTACTCTTCAAAATAAAATAAAATATTCAAACAAGGTAAATCAAAAAAGTTTTAAAAACTTAGAAAAAATGTAGAATTTCACTAAACAAAATGATAGGGATTCAACAACGAGTTTTATATTGCATGGGAATGCATTTTTTTTTAATGTTACAGTTTGAGTTTGATTTGGTAACAAATCATGAGGTGGAAAGATTCAGTAGACAGCTTTGCAAGAGCAAAACTAGGTGCACAAATAAGGACAACAGAGCTCTTTTCTCAGAACATTCTTAGTGATGAAATAGTTTAAGTTCACATGCATGCACATTTAGAAATTGTTTCCTGTTCATTTTTCTAATTCAGATACAGACAGAACGAGAACAGAAATTCTCATAAGAGGTTGTTCTGGAGTACAATCTGGTAAGAATACACCTCATGTGGAGGCAGCTCCTGAGGCTCAGCTGGATTTTCCATGGTGGAAAGCAGAACTGCACCTCGTGATCTGCCATGACTACTTCCTGTCTTCATGAAATTGGGGTCTTTTGAATATGTCCAAAAGATAAAAAAGGACAAAAGATGTCAATGTCCTACAAAAGTCTCACTTGTATCCACAAATCTCTTTACATAATTGGCAAGCAGGAATTTTCAAGACATAAAAAAATTTAATTGCAAAGGAGATGTCTTGATATTTTATCCATGAAGAATGCTGAACATATATGTGCCTATGCACATAGAGTTGATGTGGAAGCTGAGCAAAGCTCTCCAGGAACCACTAGTTTATGGGTTACAGAGAACGGAAAAATGTGCTCGGTGACTCTAAGGAAATGCCACAAATAAAATCAAGACTGTGGGATCTGCAGGACAAGTGATTGAACAACTCACTTTTGTTCCTTCTTTTTGAGACAATATCTTGTTATGCATTTTATGTTGGCCTTTAACGCACCACACAGTCCAGACTGACTTCTAACTCACAGTGATATTCCTACCTCAGTCTCCACAGAGCTGGGATGATAGGCATGTGCCTCCATGACTAGTGAATGATTCACTTTAAATAACAAATTGCAGTGATTAAAACAAAAAAGAGAAAGCTGGGGAGATAGCCCCGTGGCTTAAGTGCCTGACTGGCAACCACAAGGCCCTGAGTTCAATCATCTGTACTGAGAAAGAAAAGGAGGGGGTGAGTGCTGGAAGGGCACAATGATTAAACTGACTCGAAGCTTCCAAAACAGTCACAACTAAGTATTATTAAGCATTTTGTGTTAAATGTAGGAGAGAAAAAGGTCATGCAGAGGTCCTAGACATGTCAGGAGTACACCAGCAAGAAATTCACTAAGTTGCACATGTGTGCCATACAATCTTTCCTAGGACTATATTAACAGTAAAAGTTGAGATTATAAAACGAAAAAGGTTTTAGTATGATTATATTTATGAACAAAACAAAAGCACTAAGATTATATGGTATGCACATTTTAAAACTTATCTATAAATGAAATAACTGGAAGCATCAATAGATGTTGCCTGAGTTATATACAAAATGGCAACACAAATAAATTTTCCTTTTTGTTCAGTGTCCTTCTGTAATGTTTATTCTTTTCACAGCAATTTGTCTGTGTGTTATTTTATAACACAACACAACATTTAAAGTGAAAACTTAGAAACATTATACATTGTGTCTTAGTTACTTTTTACTCATTGCTGGGACAAATATCTAACACTCAAAATGAAGGAAGGAAAAGTTTATTTAGCTCACAGTTTCTGGAGGCTTCGGTCTGCACTTGGCTGGCTCCAAGGCTGAGTGGAACAGAGCAGAGAGCATCCAGTTCATTGCAGTGAAACAGCAACAAATTAGTGACAGAGACAACCAACCAAGGGAGCAAAGAGCAACAGCACTAGAATGTCTCTCTGTCTCTCCTTACATTACATCAGGCTCTCTGCCTTAGCCTATCCACCTCAGGCCACACCTATAATTCCCAGCAGTACTCACACTGATAATCTCATCAGTACTAAAACACATAATCCCAGTAACTCATGAGTCAAGTCTCAGTCTATACACGTCCCTGCCCCATGACTGCATGAGGCTTTGGGGGGACAAATAGACATAAACCATAACACATAGGCTGATTTGGTGTAATTCAATTTTAGGTCTGTGTTAGAGTGAAAAAAAAAAAAAACATTTATTAGGGAGGGTAAAGGTGGATTTATTAGAATATCATGTTTGGAGATACAGAATTATGTATCATCAGTTAGGACAGCATAGAAATACAATATATTTGCAGAATAAAGCCAATGAGCTAGGTTCCAAATTTTCTCTTGCTGATTGTCTGTTGACTTTCCAGAGAGCAAAGATTATTTTCATCATTTGACATCATTGGTCCTGGGGCCTGGATTCCATGACCATCTAGCAAAATGGGTGTGCGCCATACACAGTAAAGCTATTGAGTACCTAGCCCGAAATCTCCTGGTTTTTGACAGGAACACTTTGGGATTTGAATTCATGCCAAAAAGATAACAAATGGAAGCCAACGTATAACGGATCTCCAGTTCTAAAAGGCAACTGAGCTCAAGAGTGATAGAACCCTGCAGTTGCTGAGGAAGTTGGTTTTGCTCCATTTTGGCACATGTTGGTTTCCATGTTTGCTTCAGTTCTCCCTAGTTTTCCCAGAGTCACATCTTTACTTCATTGTTTCGGGGAGGTCTGCAGAAGGTGCTGCTTGCTGAACACCACTAGGAGCAAGGGGTATTGCTTCCTGCCGCTCATCAATTTATGACACATGTGACCTGTCAGTGCATCATTTCATCTGCAGATTTATTAATCTGCTAGCAAAATGCCACCTCAATTCACTATTAGATCTTTTCAACACATTCTTTGTCTGATATTTAGAAACAGATGCGAATGATAGAAATTGTACGCTTTGATGTTTCTCTAGCTCTTGTAACTAATAGATAACTCTATACTGGAATGGAGAAAGAAAAAAAAAACCCAATGTGCATCTTTCCTTTGCCACGACCAACAATTTCCAAGCTATTTTGCAAATATAGGACAGCTGCTTTATTGAGCTAAAAAAACACTACAAAATGTAATGATAGCACTTTGGACTCTATTCTGATCTCCCTTAAACTCCACACAGCTTGGATTTTTCTGTAATTTTAATGAAAATGTGGCATGGCACATCTTCTCATTTAAATTATGCACTGTCAGTATTTTCCTTCTTTGCAACTGAAGCACTTCTTGGGAAACATGCCAGGTACAAGGGGGTGGGCGACTCTGAAAATAGAAGATTGTAATAGAGGTGGGGGTGGGGAAAATAGACTAAGCAAACACTTCCACAATGTCATTTTTTTTAAAAAAAAAGAAAGTACTTGCAAATCACTGGGACATGAAGTTCAAAAGTGCAGTAGGAATCAGGTAGCTTTGGCAAGAGCAACTGGTGGTGAGCACAAGTCTAGAGCTATAACCCTAAAAACCTAAGAAACTCTTGGTCTGCTGAAAACATAAAATTGCATTATTTTCATATGTTGCCTGCAGACGTCTTATTATGTCCAAGCTTCTTAAGGTTTGGTCATCATGCACAAGTCAGTAGTGCTTTTTCCTACCTATCACAATTTCCTAACTGACAAAAAGTTTCTTCTTTCATCAGCCATTCTCCTGTTTCCATGCCAAGATCAATCATTCATTCATTTATTGTGAGCCTGAGTAATGAATCAGAGAGAGAGAGAGAGAGAGAGAGAGAGAGAGAGACAGACAGACAGAGGATAGGAGGGGGGAAGGTGACAGAAGTATATGATCATCTGTTACAATTTTATGTAGAGTTCACATGGACATGGAAATGAAATTCTCTTCCATAGAGGAGATTAAAAATGATAGATGCCATATTACCATATTTCTTATCATACATATTTGGCATGATTTTATAAATAACTTTTCACATGTAATGTTTACCTGGCATGATCTTATTGTCTCCCTATATTATAGGTGAGGAGTTGCAAAAAGTGTAACACACTTAGCAATTGTCACTGCTTTAGTGGCAATGTCCCAATTCAGACCTGGGCTGTCTGAACCAGAAAGGGTGCTTTTCTGGTGCAGGCATTAGGACAAGAATGCAACTCTGGAATCACAGAGCCTTGGGTGACTCAGTTCTCCTCATCATTGCCTTGGGCAGAATTCTTAACCCACCTGAGCTGTGTCCTCTGGGGCAATACTGATAACCCTCCCTCAGAGGATTGTGGGAAGAAGTGAAGACTGCAGGACTAGTGCTCAGCACAAAGTTCAGAACCAGGAGAAGTTCGCTGTTACCTTTTTCATAGAACTTGCTGAAAGGGAAATAGAGGAAAGGTTGCTTGATTGGAATCAAAGAAACAAGATATTCTGAGAGAATAGCAAGGAAAACCCTTCAGTTAGTAAAGTCAAATGTAGGAGTAGGAAATGTCCAAGGAGCCTAGGGCCTTTGTGCAAAAATAACATTTCCCTGTACTAAGAGATTTCTGCAGGTGAGGCGATCTTTTTGAATGTAAATTCTTGGACAGTAGAAGAAATGTGACGATGTTTCTCAGTGATTCATCCTGCTGTAAATTCTCTTATTCAAATAGCTTATTTAGATCTCCTACACTAAGAGGAGGAGGCATGGGATACCAGAGTGCTCGGAGATAAGGCATGTCTAGAAGAGAGTACCGCGTGGGACGGAGAGGCCTGAGGGCTCTAAAGGCTTGGGGAAGGACAGATAGGACATTCCCCAAGAAGAAAGAAGAATCTGGAAAATCTGGGAGGGGTCCAAAATAAGCTTAGTGAAGTTTGCAGTTGAGTTTGAGATTTTTAACTCCCTGATGTTGGTAAAAATCATCGCCTGGCTTTCCATGAGGACTGTATGATAAAGACTGTGCATTGTGGGATACTGACTAAGTGCCTAGGGTCTGGACAAGCCTACAAGACACCTCAGCTCCCTGTGGTTGCAAGCATTGGGAACTGTACAGGTAGACACTTTCTCCTGCCAATAGGCTGAGTCAAAATTCCTAGAATAGCAGAGCTTGTTTGTTGTTTTTGTTGCTTTTTGTTTGTTTGTTTTCTTGAAAACTGCTTACATTCCTAATTAAATAATTCCATTAAGTGTGTTTACGGAACTATTTCAAGCCAGTAGGTCTACAAAAGCCTCCTCCTCATGACTGCTGAATGGGTTGGGTATAATAAATCAGAGGTGTGCGGGAAAAGCACTCTTTAGCCCTTGTCCTGGGGACTGTGCGAAGCCAAGCTTACCCATCCTCCCAGTGCTCTCAGCTCTTTCATCCCCTCTCCTGGTACAATCCTTTCTTGGGACATCACATTCTAACTGTAAACTGACCAAAACAGCTGGGCACGCTCTTGGGAGCTGCATTCTGAGAGAAGAAAGATGAGTCTTTTCTCTGTTTTCCTAGAGTAAACAGAGAAGATCTATAAAGCCTTGGTGTCCAACATGGCAGCGCACTGAGCCGGGAGGAGCTGGAGCTGAGAAGTGAGTGGCAGAAGGCATCACACGGGTGGAGTCCCCTCAGCATGGAGTTAAAAACCCAGCCATGCGCCCTAGCTGCTTAGTCTAGAAAATGAGGAAGTGAGGGTAAAGGGAGGGAAGGAAGAGACTAGAGATGCGCTGTGCGCATGTGCCAGTCCCCTACTGGGCGTGCAATCCTTGTGCGCTGAGAGCATGCACTAATAAAAGTAAAAAAAAGAAAAGACAAGGAAGAAAGAGTCAGCGTCTTGGGTCTGTGGTTCTTCTCTTGCACTAGGCCTCTAGGCGTCCGTGATCTTGTCACCAAGATGGTGGTTCTTAGCCTGTCACTAAATCGGCCGCCACAGCCCCTCGGTTCTGATCTCATTGCTGGCGTTTGTGGCATAACAAGCATTCGCTGTGAAATCCTCCTCTTTCAGCTTGTACTTCAAGGCAGATATCTCGCACAGGCTAGAATAGCACCTGTGCCTATCTTCCACACAGTATTTGGTTTCCTTTCCATTCCACCACCTGGTAGCCCACATCTGATAGGCAGAGGTTGCAGGGAAGGAAAAAATAAATAAAATAAAATAATTTTTTAAAAAAGTCAGAGCACAGCTCTAGATCAGTGGCTGCAGTTGGACCCCTGGGCAAGGCTGTGCTTCTGGAAGAACTAAGAGATGTTGATTTCCATAGGTGAAGATGTAAAACAGGCTTGCATCACATCTCCCCAGAACGCATCCTGCCGGCAGCCCATGGAAGTGGGTGGAATAGATGGAATAGCAAGTTCCTGGTTCTTCTTCTTCTTCTTCTTCTTCTTCTTCTTCTTCTTCTTCTTCTTCTTCTTCTTCTTCTTCTTCTTCTTCTTCTTCTTCTTCTTCTTCTTCTTCTTCTCCTCCTTCTCCTCCTTCTCCTCCTTCTCCTCCTTCTCCTCCTTCTCCTCCTTCTCCTCCTTCTCCTCCTTCTCCTCCTTCTCCTCCTTCTCCTCCTTCTCCTCCTTCTTCTCCTTCTTCTCCTTCTTCTCCTTCTTCTCCTTCTTCTTCTTCTTCTTCTTCTTCTTCTTC